>JARSSU010041133.1:0-13813 GCA_029619165.1 Eurosta solidaginis
CTTAACTTGCAGCAGGTTATATGCAAGGAAATGGCTTTGTGGAATCGGGTTTCCAGCGCTGCAAAGAGATATCTCATTAGAAAAATAGAAACGTTGAGTATACGTAATTAAGCGTAGTTCAGCTTCGAATATTTGGTGTCAGTTCAGAGAACCATATCTCTTTTCGGCTGTGATTTTAATTCTAGCTCGAGTATTGTAGTAAAAACCTTAGCGCATAAGCAGTGACAGGTCGCAACTTCGAAAATGATGAATAGCGCATCATTATTGACCAATGACTGTCAGATGTCGTAACATGAGCAGGAATTGTGTTTCTCATACCAATTTCAGTAGTGTGTTTCTTTCTTTAGTTTAGCTGCAAGAATGCACATTCTTTTAGCAGAAAATCAGGACCGGTCCATCATAGATGATAACTCAACAATTTAGTTGGAGATATTCCTCTTGAGGCACAGTCAGCGGGATTTTGCTCTGAGCGGACGTGATTCCAGTACTCTAGAGTAGGACTTCTTGGATATCAGTAACGCGGTTCGCTATAAATGTTACCCATTTGCTAGGGTGTGCTTGCAACCATGCCAAAAGTAATAGTAGAATCTGTCCACGCGTACAATGAGTAACTAAGGTCGTTCCAGCTATCTAACACGCTTCTTACTAAACTAGAAGCTAGATGTGCGGCACAGAGCTCTAGACGCGGTAGTGTAGTGGATTTTATTGGCGCCACTTTAGTCTTAGCTGATATTAAGGATAACGTTGATCTTACCATTGCTATGAATTGTGCGGGCGTATATGACTGCAGCGTAAGCACATTCTGAAGTATCTGAAAAAACGTGAAAGTTCGGTTAAAAAATCATGTGATCCACAGCCAAAACCATCGCACCACTTTCAGATTGACAAAGCTGGAAGATCGGAGCGATGTTTAAACCACCTTGTTGCGATTAATTCAGGTATAAGGTCATTTCCCATCAACGTTCGAACGCCAAATATCTTGGAACCACATCTTCGACTTGATTGTAGTTGGAGCAATCAGTCCTAATGGATCGAAAAGAGGAATAGCATCGAATAAGAAAGCCCGTTTAGATAAACTGTGGGCTGACGGACTGAATTGTGGATCTTAAGCATCCCCAAACTCCATTGAACACTTACACAAATTTCATCAGAATCGATGCAGCTGATCGGGAGGAGTTCAGTCACAACGCATGTGAATGTATAAAGATTAACCGAAAGATTGCCTAAACAATAAATTTCAAATAAATCGCACCATAAATAACATTTGGGAAAAAGGTCGGATCCTGGTCCACTTTCCGGATAGAGATGTCTTTCAATTAATAAGCTGGTCAAGGAGGTACCCATGTACAACACTTCAATCAAATCGTACCAAAAATACAATTTTTTCCAATAGGTTCTGTTTACCGAAGCGGAAAGCCTGTACCAAATGCCAAGAAAATCGTACCATAAACAGCATTTTTTCGAATAGGCCGGCATGTGGTCCGCTTCCCGGAAGGAAAAGTTTCTCAAATATTAAGCATTAAATTTTGAGTGTCTCAACCTAAGTATCAATTAAAACCAGACATCGGATTTTATCAGAATACTTCAACAAGGATGAAATATTGAGTAGAAGTGTTACACCCGTGCCGATAGAACATTCCTATACTGATTACCGTCCTTGACAAAAGATTTACTTTGGTCAGACTGTGCAAAAAATTTTTAGTGTACAAAGTTTTAATATTGCAGGTATTCTGCGACGGTATTATAGATAACGGTAAAAGCAGAGTCCAAATTTTTCATAATAGATTATTTTTCTTCCGAAAACCGGATAGTTATTTCTTTAGATTTGAATTGTACCACCCATACAGCACTGTCAGGAGTTGCAGTTTAATCGATAAATAAATTTGAATTTTTTAGGGGAAAGAGGGCTTGTTGGAGGCGACTTTACCGAAAGTGGAACCGTATGCATGGATTTGGGCTTTGATATTTGCATTTTCTGCTCCCGAGGTATTTACATTTTTCCGCGCCCTACGGATTTGCATGTTTAAAGATGTGAAGCAGCCTACTTGGATGGAAGTCATGTTAGTAAGTAAAACCTAGAAATTTATGCAATTATTTGTTTTGTATGCTTAATGGTGTGTTCAATTTTACTTAAGATTTTTTAGATTAATGAACTTAACACCGATAAATAATAATTGTTATTCAATTATTATTTTGATTTTATTGGGAAAAAACTGAACAGAAGGAAACATTTACTGGCATATTGCGATGGTACCATTTCGAAAACCGCGATGTCATCATCGTCAGGCAATTTCGTAATGTTTTACTTATTTCAACAGGTTTCACCGGAAATTTATGCAATATAACAAGACAAAGGTAATTAATTTCTTCGATCACCTATTTATATCCAGCGTGAACTTGTACACAAGGTTGTGGTGTCTTTGATTAGATAACGGTAGTACTTTATGGCTTAAAGAAATCGAGGTAGCTATAGAATTTTTTTATATCAAAGTTATCAGCATCGAAAAAAATTTTGATTGGGCCCTTCGTTAACAGTCATCCATTAACATTGCCCGTATCGTGTTATACGATCCGTGATCGAAATCAATTTTTAAATTGCAATAGCTTTGAAATGGTTTAATCGGATTAGATAAATATGTGCAATGGTGCCTATCAGTACTCATTAGATTTTATTATCATTTTTACGAATCATTTGACAGTTTTTTATTTATCGTTTGAGAGAAATTGCTTCCGACACGTGATCGTATATCACGATACTCGCTCAGGTTAACTTGAGTGAAAATTGAGATTTCCTTACGAAATTTGGTATGCTGGCTAACATGGACTCAGAATAGATTGGTTTTGAAAATGGGATAAATCCAACGATAATCAAGCTCACTTTTTCGATATCGAAAATTTGAGAAATAGAAAAAAATCGATCCCTTTACCAAAGACGGATAAAGTAACGAAACTTGATATGTGAGTTGACTTTATGACAGAAACAGAAATTTGTAAATATTTCGGAAAACGGGCGTGGAACTGAATACATTAAGAAAAAGAAAATTTGTATGTTTTTCAAGCCGTAACTCAAAAGCCTTTGAAGATATCTTGTTGTAATTCGGCATGGGGGTTGTCCTTACCACTCACTTTTCATAATGTAATTCATTACCAAAGATAGATAAGGAGCTGGAATTTATTATGTTAGTTGAGACTATGACCTAAAAAAAAAGAAATTTTGTAAAAATTTCGGAAAATGGGCGTGGAAGTGCCCACATTTAGAAGAAGAAAATTAAAATTTGTTTAAGCCGTGAATAAAAAGCCGTTGAATTGAAACTTGGCAGACAGTCCTAAGCTATTTTATAAATACCAAGAATGCATCGTAACATTCACTCAGAGAAAAACACCGTTCTAAAATCCAGCACTACCGGACTCTATTCAAGCTTTTCATGTTCTTACTTTTTTTCTTGAAAAAATTAACGACTTGTTCTCAAAACAACAACATTGTTCTTGAACTGACAACCATTTTCTTGAAAAGAGAACGGCTGTTTTTAAAATATGAACAAAATATTCTATTAATGAGAACGATACAGTTCGTGTGCACTACAATGTTAAATACAACATTTGGCACAAGCTGTCAAGAAGTTGTTGTCGCCCAGCAGCTATGATGTTGCGGTTGCGATCGTGTGGCGCGAGTTCGATCACCGTCAAACTCTGAATTTTTTTAAAACAATTTTTAAGCTATTGCATAGATTCATAGCGGAACGATACAAGGTGGCAGCATTGGTGACATACCTACAAACATAATAAAAATTTCATGTACTTTGTTTTTGTAAATTCGATGGACAAATGTCAAATCGTACTGCGCCGTATTTTGATGTATCAAATCAAATAAAAAAGCTTAAAATCAGCTGTCCCATGCTGCCACCTGTATCGTTGCGCCATGCATAGATTTTATCGCGGGCTTGGCGACTAAAACCGTACGGATATTTATCAAAAAGATCCGAAAAGGCTCGAAAAGGTTCGAAAAGGTTAGTAAAGGTTCGGTGGTTAGCGGACAGCCAAATACATAAAATTTAATCTCTATCATAAACAGCGGTGGACACCACTACATTTACACGGTTACCAAATTGAGAATGTGTTAGTAAACACGAACGCGTAGCGAGCACGAAAGCAAAATCAATTATTTATTTAGTTTGATTTCAATGCTTGAACGGTGAAGACGTGTCACACTCACTCTTTGGTACTCTGTTTTAAGCGCGCGTGCGACACTTCCTTACCGTACGACCATCGAAATCAAACTAAAAGAGCTGTCGTTGATTTTCAAGAAGTAGCCATTGTGCTATCGCTATCGTATACATATATGGTCGCTTACAAGCCAACCTAATAAAACCGCACTGCGTTTTTTTAGCGCACGCAAACAACCGGCGTTTTTTGGCCTAACCCAAATAAGCATGTGTTGCGAGAATGTATAGCATGTGTACAAACGTCAAATCTAAATGTCACGCAGAACAAAAATTGGAAATCGAGTTAGGTTTTCACGCAGCAAATTCAATTTGAGTTGCTCTCATACAAGTTGTATGTGCATGAGACATTTTTGACAGAAAATGACTTGCGTGCGTCTATATTAGGTTGGCTTGTTAGCAGGTGCTAAGCTCACGCCCACCCGGATCATAAAGTTAAAGTTAAAGTGAACGTTAAAGTTAAAGCGAAAGTTAAAGTTAAAAATAAAGCTAAAGTTAAAGTTAAAGTGAAAGTTAAAGTGAAAGTGAAAGTTAAAGTTAAAGTGAAAGTTAAATTAAAGTTAAAGTTAAAGTTAAAGTTAAAGTTAAAGTTAAAGTTAAAGTTAAGGTTAAAGTTAAAGTTAAAGTGAATGTTAAAGCTAAACCGAAAGTTAAAGTTAAAGTTAAAGATAAAGTTAAAGTGAAAGTTAAATTTAAAGTTAAAGTTGAAGTTAAAGTTAAAGTTAAAGTTAAAGTTAAAGTTAAAGTTAAGAGTCAAAGTTAAAGTTAAAGTTAAAGTTAAGGTAAAGTTAAAGTTATAGTTATAGTTAAAGTTAAAGTAAAGTTAAAGTTAAAGTTAAAGTTAAGTTAAAGTTAAAGTTAAAGTTAAAGTCAAAGTTAAAGTTAAAGTAAAGTTAAATTTAATGTTAAAGTTAAAGTTAAAGTTAAGGTTAAAGTTAAAGTTATAGTTATAGTTAAAGTTAAAGTGAATGTTAAAGCTAAAGCGAAAGCTAAGTTAAAATAAAGTTAAAGTTAAAGTTAAAATTACAGTTGAAGTTAAAGTTAAAGTTAAAGTTAAAGCTAAAGTTAAAGTTAAAGTTAAAGTTAAGTTAAAGTTAAAGTTATAGTTAAAGTTAAAGTTAAAGTGAATGTTAAAGCTAAAGCGAAAGTTAAAGTTAAAGTTAAAAATAAAGTTAAAGTTAAAGTGAAAGTGAAAGTCAAATTTAAAGTTGAAGTTAAGTTAAAGTTAAAGGTTAAGGTTAAAGTTAAAGTTAGTTAAAGTTAGGTTAAAGTTAAAGTTAAAGTCAAAGTTAAAGTTAAGATTAAAGTTATAGTTAAAGTTAAAGTTAAAGTCAAAGTCAAAGTTAAAGTTAAAGTTAAATTTAAAGTTAAGTTAAGTTAAAGTTAAAGTTAAAGTTACACTTAAAGTTAAAGTTATAGTTAAAGTTTAAGTTTAAGTAAAGTTAAAGTTAAAGTAAAAGTAAAAGTTAAAGTTAAAGTGAATGTTAAAGTTAAAGCGAAAGTTAAAGTTAAAGTTAAATATAAAGTTAAAGTTAAAATGAAAGTTAAAGTCAAGTTAAAGTTAAAGTTAAAGTTAAAATAAAGCTAAAGTTAAAGTTAAGGTTAAAGTTAAAGTTAAAGTTAAAGCTAAAGTTAAAGTCCAAGTTAAAGTTAAAGTTAAGGTTAAAGTTAAAGTTAAATTTGAAGTAAAGTTACAGTTAAAGTTAAAGTTAAAATGAATGTTAAAGTTAAAGTTAAAAATACAGTTAAGTTAAATTTAAAGTGAATGTTAAAGTGAAAGTTAAAGTTCAAGTTAAAAATAAATTTAAAGTTAAAGTGAAAGTTAAATATTAACTTCTCATTTATTCAATAAAAGTAAAAAATTTGTTTTCTTATCGGTCACCACGCTTAAAAAGGTTAACTTGAATTAATATCAAAGACAAAACTTGAATTAATACAAAGAAAACAAAATGTTGCATAAATATTATAATTGCATAAGTTGATAATATGCAATAGCTTTACCGCGGCAGTCCCCGAGTGCCACACGTCCTTTTTTATCTTCTATTTTTTTTAACGCAAAATTTTCGTTCAGTTCCATTCACATATGCACAGCTAATTCCCAATTTTGTTGTCTATATGCCAATCATTTCGGGCTCTATAGGGTTCGCTGATGATAACGCTGTTAGCTTTATGGTCTAAGACCAACACCGGCACCGCCGCAATCTGGATGACAGATGCAAACGCCAATATTGTGAACCGTGTTGCCGGACAAGGCTACGTCCGCCTAACTACGAATAATACCACAATAGTAAGCTGCTACTTGTCCCCGAATGATCCCATTCAAACGTTCAGGGAGAAGCTTGAACTTATTGAAGACGACCTGAGGGACTTAACTAGTAACCTGGTTGTGGCGGGAGACTTTAACGCAGAGCCGTCGAATGGGGAATGCCGCAGACTAACACCCGTGGAAGGTTAGTCCTTGAGATGGCAGCCAGGCTCGGTTTGAACGTGCTTAACACTGGTACGACCCCTACATACCGACGGCCAGGCTTTGGATACTCGATCCCCGATGTAACACTAGTGTCAGAAAGCCTGCTGCTGACCGCTGCTGGATGGAGAGTCATAGAGGATCTGACTGGCAGCGATCACAACTACATCACTTTCCACCTAAACGATCCCGGTCAGAGGCAGATTCCGAACGGGCCACGCAGAACAAAAGCATGGGACGCATCCAAGGTCGACTCTGCCACGTTCTCCGCATCAGTACTGGGGGATGCCCGACGGATAATCAACAACTCCAGTCCGACGGAAGAGACGGTTGAAAAGACAATGAGCTGTCTTCGCCACGCTTGCAACCTCTCTATGCCACGGAGGGGAGTGTGGAGGGGTAAAAAGCAGGTATACTGGTGGAATAGCGAAATCGCGGAGCTGCGGAAAATATGCCACAGGATGCGAAGGCTAGCAACTCGCGCGCGCGGCAGGCCTGAGGCTCTAGAAAAGTCGGAAGCGTACAAAGGAGCGAAGAAAGCTCTTAGTGCTGCCATTAAGCAAAGCAAGCTTAAGTGCTGGAAAGCGCTTTGCGAGGAAGTGGATCGAGACCCATGGGGGCAGGGATATAGATAGTAATGAAGAAGTTCCGTCCGCCAAACCAGCTGATGGACGAGAACCAAATAAGGAACATTGTGGATGGCCTGTTTCCCACCCAACTGCCTAGGGAGGGCGGGTACGTTACCCATGAAGATCGCAACGTGGAACCATTCCAAGAAGAAGAGCTTAAAACTGCCGTGCGAACTATGAAACCTAGGAAAGCATCTGGGCCCGACGGAATACCCGCGGAGGCAATTAGACTAGCTGCAAACGACTGCCCAGAACTTATGTTGCACATGTACAACAAATGTCTCGAAGAAAGAATTTTCCCCACCATATGGAAGACAGCACGACTGGTTCTCATTCCAAAAGGGAAAGGAGATCCCAACTCTCCATCATCCTACCGTCCCCTATGTATGTTGGACACAGCAGGGAAATTGATGGAGAGTCTCCTGAAGCAACGCCTCACCAGAGCGTTACAGGACGCCGGAGGACTGTCGCCCAGACAGCATGGTTTTCGGAGGGGGCACTCTACAATAGATGCCATAGCAGAAGTTATAGACGCAGTCAAGAAAGCCGAGACAGCGTGCCACAGAGCAAGACCTATAGTGTTGCTGGTCACGCTGGACGTCAAAAACGCTTTTAACTCAGCTAGGTGGGAGGACATGCTTGAGGCACTAGAAAGCACTTTCAAAGTACCGCAATATTTGTTAGAAATTTTAAGGGACTACCTAAGAGAGAGGTATCTAATATATGAAAGTACTCACGGTCAAAAAAGGTAAAAATAACAGGTGGAGCAGCCCAGGGTTCGGTACTAGGTCCCGATCTCTGGAATATAACTTACGACAGTCTTCTTCGATTAGACATGCCAGAAAGCACCTTCCTCGTTGCATTTGCAGACGACGTGGCAGCTGTGATAACAGCACCAAGCTGCGAGCTGGCACAGCTAAAATTAAACCAGGTCATGCGTAATGTAAATAGGTGGATGGCTGAGCACGGTCTCCAGTTAGCAACAGCCAAAACGGAGATCGTCATCCTCACAAAGAGACGTATTCCCACTACCAGGAACATGATGGTTGGGGACCAGCCAATAGAAACACTCGCTTCAACGAAATATCTGGGAGTGAGGTTAGACAGCAAACTCAACTTCTCGGATCACATACGAGGGACCTGCGAAAGAGCTGCGCGCATAATAGCGCAGTTGAGTAGATTAATGGCAAACACAGGTGGCCCAAAGCCATGCACAAGGAAGTTGCTTGCATCAGCCTCGGATTCTATACTCTTATATGGTGCAGAAATCTGGGCGGACGCAATGAAATACCGGAAGAACCGAGTCGCCCTCACCTCGGTCCAACGCAGAGGGGCGCTGCGAATATCTTCGGCTTACCGCACGGTATCAGCTGAAGCTGTCCTGGTCGTTGCGGGAACCATACCGATATATCTTCTCGTTGAGGAAAGAAAAACAATATATGACAACGGATCGCAAGCAAGTAGAGCTGCTGTTGCCATGCAGGCGCGAGAAGAATCGATCCGACGTTGGCAAGATCAGTGGAGCAACAGCATCGTAGGAAAGTGGACTAGGGAACTAATCCCTGAACTTGATCCATGGTTGAAGCGACCGCACGGAGAGGTAGACTTTTACCTGACCCAGTTTCTAACGGGACATGGTTACTTCCGCAAATACCTACACAGAATGGGTAAGGTTGATAGCCCGAGCTGTCTGTACTGTGGGGAAATAGACGATGTACGCCACACCTTCTTCGAATGCAGGCACTTCTCCCATCAGCGAAGGAGGGTAGAAGAGGTACTTGGCGACCTATCCCCGGGCAGTGTCATTAATAACATGACCTGTCGAAGAGACAGATGGGATACGGTCAGCACATATGTGAGGCATATACTTACCAGTAAACGAGAAGACGGATGCCTAGCCCATTAGCGTGAGAGTAGCCATAGAGCTCACGTAGCGCGCACCCGTACCCGAAGTAATGCTAAACGCGGTCCCAGGTACGGGGATTTGCGCGGGCCGTGGGAGGTTAGGTTTTAGTGGGTAGGCCTTCATGGAAGAAGGGAGTCCTACACTCGGAGAGTCTCGCAGTGAGGCTTAAATATCCCGGTCAGTGCATAAAGCATTTCCTCCTTCCACGAAACACAAAATTCATCTTTAATTTTAAATTAGATTGCTTTAACTTTAACTATACTTTAACTTTAACTTTTACTTTAATTTTGTATCTTTAACTGTACTTTAGCTTTAACTTTTTAACTGCTTATACTCCGTGAACTCTTTTCGACTTTAATTTTTCAACGTCCTTTAACTGTCGGCGAGCGGCTGTCACTCTTTAACTTTAATTTTCACTCTTTAAACTTTAACATTAACTTTAACTTTACTTAACTTCTGAAACTTTAACTTTGCGCTAACTTAACTATTCAAATTTAACTTTAACTTTCAAAACTTTATTTTAAACTTGTCACTTTGACTGCCGCGGTAAAGCTATTGCATATTATCAACTTATGCAATTATAATATTTATGCAACATTTTGTTTTCTTTGATATTAATTCAAGTTTTGTCTTTGACTATTAATTCAAGTTTAACCTTTTAAGCGTGGTGACGATAACAAATTTTTTACTTTTATTGAATAATGAGTTTAATATTTAACTTTCACTTTAACTTAACTTTATTTTAACTTTGAACTTTCACTTTAACTTTAACATTCACTTTAACTTTAACTTTAATTTACTTTTAACTTTAACTTTAACATTCATTTTAACTTTAACTTTAACTTTAACTTAACTTTAACTTTAACTTTAACTTTAACTTTAACTTAACTTTAACTTTAACTTCACTTTAACTTTAACTTTTAACTTTAACTTTAACTTTAGCTTTAACTTTAACTTTAACTTTAACTTTAACTTTAACTTTAACTTTAACTTTAACTTTAACTTTCATTTTAACTTTAACTTCAACTTTAAATTTAACTTTAACTTTCACTTTAACTTTATTTTTAACTTTAACTTTAACTTTCGCTTTAACTTTAACATTCACTTTCACTTTAACTTTAACTTTATATTTTAACTTTAACTTTAACTTTCGCTTTAACTTTAACATTCACTTTAACTTTAACTTTACTTTAACTTTAACTTTTACTTAAACTTTAACTTTAACTTTAACTTTAACTTTAACTTTAACTTTAACTTTAACTTTAACTTTAACTTTAACTTTAACATTTACTTTAACTTTAACTTTACTTTAACTTTAACTTTAACTTTAACTTTAACTTTAACTTTAACTTTAACCTTAACTTTAACTTTAACTTTACTTTAACTTTAATTTTAACTTAACTTTAACTTTAACTTTAACCTTAACTTTAACTTTAACTTTAACTTTAATTTGACTTTAACTTTCACTTTAACTTTAACTTTATTTTAACTTTAACTTTAACTTTCGCTTTAGCTTTAACATTCACTTTAACTTTAACTTTAACTATAACTTTAACTTTAACTTTAACTTTAGCTTTAACTTTAACTTTAACTTTAATTTTAACTTCAACTTTAACTTTAACTTTAACTTTCACTTTAACTTTAACTTTATTTTAACTTTAACTTTCGCTTTAGCTTTAACATTCACTTTAACTTTAACTTTAACTTTAACTTTAACTTTAACCTTAACTTTAACTTTAACTTTAACTTTAACTTTAACTTTAACTTTAACTTTAACTTTACTTTAACTTTAACTTTAACTTTAACTTAACTTTAACTTTAACTTTAACTTTAACTTTAACTTTAACTTTAACCTTAACTTTAACTTTAACTTTAACTTTGACTTTAACTTTAACTTTAACTTTAACTTTAACTTTAACTTTAACTTTAACTTTAACTTTAACTTTAACTTTAACTTCACTTTAACTTTAACTTTAACTTTCGCTTTAACTTTAACATTCACTTTAACTTTAACTTTAACTTTAACTTTAACTTTAACTTTAACTTTAACTTTAACTTTAACTTTAACTTTAACTTTAACTTTAACCTTAACTTTAACTTTAACTTTAACTTTAACTTCAACTTTAACTTTAAATTTAACTTTCACTTTAACTTTAACTTTAACTTTCACTTTAACTTTAACTTTAACTTTATTTTTAACTTTAATTTCGCTTTAACTTTAACTTCACTTTAACTTTAACTTTAACTTTATGATCCGGGGTGGGCGTGAGCTTAGCACCTGCTAACAAGCCAACCTAATATAGACGCACGCAAGTCATTTTCTGTCAAAAATGTCTCATGCACATACAACTTGTATGAGAGCAACTCAAATTGAATTTGCTGCGTGAAAACCTAACTCGATTTCCAATTTTTGTTCTGCGTGACATTTAGATTTGACGTTTGCACACATGCTTTACATTGTCGCAACGCATGCTTATTTGGGTTAGGGCAAAAAACGCCGGTTGTTTGCGTGCGCTAAAAAAACGCAGTGCGGTTTTATTAGGTTGGCTTGTAAGCGACCATATATGTATACGATAAGCGATAGCACAATGGCTACTTCTTGAAAATCAACGACAGCTCTTTTAGTTTGATTTCGATGGTCGTACGGTGAGGAAGTGTCGCACGCGCGCTTAAAACAGAGTACCAAAGAGTGTGTGTGACACTGTTCACGTTCAAGCATTGAAATCAAACTAAATAAATAATTGATTTTGCTTTCGTGCTCGCTACGCGTTCGTGTTTACTAACACATTCTCAATTTGGTAACCGTGTAAATGTAGTGGTTTCCACCGCTGTTTATGATAGAGATCCAATTTTATGTATTTGGCCTGTTGCTAACACCGAACCTTTATTTTCGAACCTTTTCGAGCCTTTTCGGATCTTTTTTGACAAATATCCGTTACGGTTTTTTTTTGATTTAGTCGCCAAGCCCGCGATAAAATCTATGCAATAGCTTAACAAGCGTTTTCGATGTCAGCTTAAACACGGACTTTGCATCGCCCAATTCACCAAGTTATAAAATAAAACACTAAAAAAAAGTTATATATATACATTTTTATGCTCACTTTGCATATATTTTGAAAAATTAATAAGAACGATGAATTCAATAAAATGACCCAAGGCGAACATGTTTTCAAATTGTCCTCAGTTGTTAAAAAGGAAAATACCCAAAAAAGGTGCCGATTTATTATATTGCGATTGGCTGAAAGAATAAGCGAAATCAGTGATCCAAAACTCTTTAGTAGGTTCTAGGGGCATAAACACTCTCTTGAAATGATTCTTACCTCATACTAAGTGAGGATATATGTACGTATGAGAAGGTTTTGAAAAATTATTTGGCTTACATTCAAAAATATGTTGTATATTTGCGAAACTATACATATGCGTCTGAAATGTTAATTTTGATTTCACACCTCATCCTTCAACACCCAAGTCTCCCAGTTTGACATAAGTTGTCGCCCTATCCAAAACTAGTCCCTTGGAGTGAATGACATTGATTATAGCCTCTCAACCAAGTTAAATATCACCTACTCGTAAGGCTCCTTTACAAATGTGAATACGTAGGCAGGTGAGCTTTGTCCTTCGCAGACCCTTAAAGTGGTGAAGCAAAAGCTTTCCCAAGACAGTCGAACTAATGACCGTGTGTGCTATTACCCTAACGTAGTGGACAGTCGAACTAGTCATAAGGCCGGAAAACAGCAGTAAACATCTTTCAACTTAAAATCGGGTCGACTTTCATTCTAAAATATCGTTTTGATTTACGAAGACTATTGAAATCAATGATGTCCAACACAAACGTCTGCAAACTTTGGTCACATTTTAAAAATTTTATCAGTGTCCTTGTAAAATTTTAATTATGTAGATGGGCGCCGAGGATTATACGATTTTCACCCATGTCGCGATACACTCACTTAGACGAGGGCAGCATCCTGGCCGCATAGTCACTTCCTAACGTTTCAAGGTGTTTCTCTGTGTAGCTCATCAGCATAGCGCGACAAAAGCATCCGTTCGCATCAGCATCAGTCTTCGGAGCTTCACCTAGAGCTTCTAGGAAAGTGACGTCGACGAAGGTATGAGTTCGAAGTCGCAGTCGTATAGCTTCTGTGCTGGCATATGGTGTGAGGTTTCAGGAGGCGTGGTAACGACTGCTGCTCGGATTGCTACCTTTCGCACAGCGGGAATTGTAGCTCTTTAAAAACAGCCGAAAAAAACTGGAGGTGCCCTGTGCCACGAGAGTCATGGTATTAATAGACCATAATAGCACACCGTAAGTCGCCGTTGTGCGTGACCGCCAAGGAGCCACACATGATTTAAATAAATTGTGTTCGCGACGATTATTAGGAGTTCACCCTAGGTGAAACTACGCTTTGAACGGGATATGCAGACAAAAGTGTGGCTATTTTATGTATCATCTATTACTTCAGCAGACGCAGCACTACCAATTCCAAAGACCGGGGTTAGTTCGAAGCCTCTCTGGAGTAAGTGAACGAGGGAGAATCCCTCGCAAGAGCTACTCCTGAAACTTATTGAACGGTCTGCGAGATCTTGAGGCAAA
>JARSSU010041134.1:0-16474 GCA_029619165.1 Eurosta solidaginis
TTAACATACTGTAACGAATTTACTTGCAAATCCTCTTATTTGCAATCCTCTGCTAAGTTCGAATCACTAAACTGTTGAATAAATAACTCCAATTTGTAGTAATGCAAAATGGCCTTTATTAAAGTACTTCACAATAACACTCCAACTGTACAACGAATAGCTTAATAACCAAACTGATAGCTTAAAGGAAACTGACTTTCAAAATAATAGTGCTATTGCTCGCTAGATATCGTCTTACTCGTAACTGCTTGACAATTCAAATCAAACTGAATTCCTTCTTACTCGCCTGCGCCGCTTTTATAGTTTACGCTGCATACTTCTAGGCTCTTCGATTTCCAGAAGTTACTAGTTGTTTCGGCTACAAAATCGCCAGCCACAACTACGTGCACAAATTATTGCTCTCTCTTGTGACAATTCAGATAAGGTATATGCATGTGTTTGTAGTTTACAGTCTCCCGCACACACATAAGCGTATAAGTAAATTCATCGGTGTGTGACATCTCATCTCTCGCTGCCTTGTATGTAAATGTTGCTCGTCGGAATGTGTACATATGTGTAGACGCAATTATTGATTCGTTTATGTAGATACATAATGATTGAATTATTGATGTGCATTCACGTCACTGCTTAGATCGGCTTAGAGCTGGCAGCACTCCTTAGTTTTGCTAATATTCGTAACACTGCCCTCCACCTAAGTCTGATCGTCCCGATCAGACAAATCTCTCGATCTAAACGCTGCTAGCATCGCCAAATGTACCACTCTTCTAATCCGTGGTTTCCCAGTGGTTTGTATGCGGTAGATGGTATCACTGATCTTCTTCACAACTTTGTACGGGCCTTCCCAACTGCACCGAAATTTGGCTGGAACACCTTTCCGCCGGTGAGGGTTGTTTAACAGTACCAAATCTCCCGCCAAGAAACCTTCCGAATTAAAGTTCTTGTCATGCCAGTGTTTCATCTTACTACTCATTACCCTGGGCCGTTCCTTCACACTCTGTTGTTTGGTCAATGAACCACTTCGTAGAGCTTGCGCTGGACGGATTTGCTTTGCATAATCGGTATCGTTCCCACATTTCACAAGAGTAGTGCGCTCCGGCTTGAAACTACCCTCGCATTCTTTCTCGAAAATTCGTTGCTTCGTTTTCCTGCGTCTTTTAGGTTTTGTCAATGCCAGTGTTTCTCTCGTAGGTACTTTTGATTTTGATTTATTTGGCCCATTCGATCTATCAACCTTTGCCTTTGACTTTCGTGGTCTTTGTCGAGTCTTTTCCACCAGTACCCGATTACTGCTGAACCCTTTTCCCAAACTAAAGTTAAGTGGTATGTCCTGGTTCTTATAGCGCATAATTTTCCTCCGCATATCGATCCTGACGTCATGGTCAACCAAGAAGTCCACTCCCAATATGACTTCATCAACGATCTCCGCCACAACGAATTTGTGTAGAACCATGACTTTTCCAATTAATACCTCACATACCACTTCGCCTTGGACTTGATTATATTCGCCTGTTACCGTACGCAACCTTGCTCCAGGTAATGACTTTACTCTCCTGTAGACCAAATCAGATCGAATCAAGGAATGAGATGCCCCCGTATCTACAGTCAGTACACGCTCTTTACCATCCACATTCCCTCTGACGGTAAGACTGCTTGATTTCCTTCCGATTTGCGACACAGATATCACAGGACATTCAACAGCTGGATCTAGCTCTCTACCTCTTACTCGCTCTTGCTCATCTCCTCCAGCTTTGCGTTTATGGCCACCCACATTGTTGGAACTATTAGGACCAAGATCGCAATGACGTGCAATGTGACCTGGGTTGCCGCACTTGAAACATTTAATAACTCCGGCATTCTTCTGTTGAGATCCCTTCAGTGCTTCCAAAATTGTTTCTACCCACTCTGGCCTTTCTACTTCCACACGGCGAGCCTTATATGCTGGTTTACTTAATAGGGAGGCAGTTTCCTGAGTCAATGCATGTGATACCGTTTCAGCAAATGTCAGTTTTGGGTTCGCGTATGTAGCTCGCTTCGTTTCCACGTCTCGTATGCCATTTATAAAACTCTGGATTTTTACCCTCTCGGTGTATTCCACGGGTGCGTCCGCATTTGCAAGATGAGCCAATCTTTCAATATCTGAAGCAAACTCCTGCAATGTCTCATTTGCTTTTTGGTAGCGGTTTTGCAACTCAATTTGGAATATCTGTTTCCTATGCTCGCTTCCGTAACGTCTCTCTAAAGCGCTCATCAATGTTTCGTAATGGTTCCGCTCGTACTCTGGGATGGTCTGTAAGATTTCCGCGGCAGGCCCTTTCAGTGCCACGAACAGAGCTGCAACTTTATCTTCAGCATTCCATTGGTTCACTGCTGCGGTCTTCTCAAACTGTAGCTTAAAGACCTGAAAAGGAACAGAACCGTCAAAGGATGGTGTCTTTACCTTTGGATTACTCGCTGAAACAGCTGGGCGATTTAGTTGTAACTGCTCCATACGACCTTTTAAATCATCTACTTCTGCCTGAAATTGAGCCATTTTTGCATCCTGCGCTTCCAGTTTTGATGATACCTGTTCCAAAATTTCTGCCGAAATTTCAGACATACGTGCCTCTTGCGCTTCCAATTGAGATGCCATATATGTCTTTTGGTCTTCCAGTTGAGATGACACTTGCGACGTCATTTCTGAAATACGTGCCTCCTGTGATTCCAGTTGGGATGCCATATATGTCTTCTGCTCTGCCAGTTGAGTTTCCATCTTGGATGTAATACGTGTCTCCTGTGACTCCAGTTGGGATGTTATATTTGTCTTTTGTTCTTCCAGTTGTGATGACATGTTGGTGGATATTTGTGATGACATTTCGGACATTTGTGCCGATATTGCAGCCAATATCATGTTCAAGTCTGTGTTTGTAACTGTCTGCGATGTTTCGTTTTTCTCTTCAATTTTTGTTGTTGTTTCGTCCCCATCAGGATAAAAGACAAACTCGTCCACATCAATTCCTTGCAACTCCATTACCTCTCGTAGCCGTGCTTGAAGTTCGATCTTATTTCCGGTTGTATTTAATCCACGGTTCTCCAACTCCTTTTTCAGTTGCTGGATCTTCAATTCACTGAACTTTGCCATGTCCAAGTCGTATTCCCAATCTTCGGAATTTATTCAACAATTCCTCTTCTGACACCAATTGTAACGAATTTACTTGCAAATCCTCTTATTTGCAATCCTCTGCTAAGTTCGAATCACTAAACTGTTGAATAAATAACTCCAATTTGTAGTAATGCAAAATGGCCTTTATTAAAGTACTTCACAATAACACTCCAACTGTACAACGAATAGCTTAATAACCAAACTGATAGCTTAAAGGAAACTGACTTTCAAAATAATAGTGCTATTGCTCGCTAGATATCGTCTTACTCGTAACTGCTTGACAATTCAAATCAAACTGAATTCCTTCTTACTCGCCTGCACCGCTTTTATAGTTTACGCTGCATACTTCTAGGCTCTTCGATTTCCAGAAGTTACTAGTTGTTTCGGCTACAAAATCGCCAGCCACAACTACGTGCACAAATTATTGCTCTCTCTTGTGACAATTCAGATAAGGTATATGCATGTGTTTGTAGTTTACAGTCTCCCGCACACACATAAGCGTATAAGTAAATTCATCGGTGTGTGACATCTCATCTCTCGCTGCCTTGTATGTAAATGTTGCTCGTCGGAATGTGTACATATGTGTAGACGCAATTATTGATTCGTTTATGTAGATACATAATGATTGAATTATTGATGTGCATTCACGTCACTGCTTAGATCGGCTTAGAGCTGGCAGCACTCCTTAGTTTTGCTAATATTCGTAACAATACTTACCTTTGCTACAATACTTTCAAATAAACTATAATTATTGTACAAATTTAACATTTAAGCCTATATTTATATTAAAGTGGAACGCATTGCAAAGTTTAGTAAAAAAAATACTATAATATAACATGTAGCATCTAAACATAATTTTCTTGGAGTTTAGGAGTTACTTAATGGTTTTTTGTATAAATACTTAAGTTGATCTTAATTTTGGGATTTATATAAACCGAAACAATTAGAAAACCAACATTCACTTTTCCAAAGTCAAAGTGGCTGATTCAATATGAATGTTTGTTAATCTGTTTTTTACCTTTGTCTGGATTAAAATTTCTTATTATATATAATACTATCTTCAAATTCTTTTCTGGGAAAAAGTTATATGCGATAGTTGCTTTGAATGCTAGTCGAATCTTGTTGTAAGTACTCGTATATATACTTGATTGTATATACCTCAATTATTATTTTATTGATGTGTAATTTACATCTTCTGCCAACCTTTTATTCATTTTGTAGTAAATTTGTTGCTGTTGCAATATAACACGAATGCACACCTGAAATTGGTAATGGCTTCTTTTCAAACCATTCATTGTATTCCTTGTCGTAAACAGTTACGCCATTCTTTTCATCATTATCATATCCTCCTACAGCCCATAGCTGATTACGTATAGAAACGCAGCCTGTGCCCCAGCGCCCATATGGTAAAGAGCAAATCTAAGAGCAACAAAAGAAATTTCTGTTTCATTTTCTGAAAATTAAGATGTTAAAAAATGTGCTTTAAACAAACCTTAGTCCATATATTTGCTTTGGGATTGTAACGCTCAACCGACGTATTGAAGTTCTCACACCAGCCACCCAAAACATATATTTCATCTTTATGCACAGCAGCCTTAAATTTTATGATCATATAATATATAAGAAAAACTACTTTCAATAACATTTCTGCACTTACACCGGGAGCATCATGAGCATCATTCATATTGGCACATGCAGTCCAGCAAGCAGTTTTGGGATCGAAACATTCAACAGAATTTAGGTCGACGCCATTGTATCCACCCATAACGTAAATTTTCCCATTTAAAGACACTACACCAGCTCTACAGCGTGCTGTATTCATATCGGCGATAGATTTCCATTGTCCTGGTATTGCATACCTATAATATGAAGACAGTTGAATTTAAGTGAGAAAAATTACACAAACTTAATAAATTAACTTTTGAACTATGCAATTCTTAATGTCTTACTTACATTTCTGCTGATTGTAAGAAGTGATCATCTGATCTTGCGCCACCTATAGCATATATTTTCTCATCTAGCACTATAACACTTAGATCGTAACGTGGTTGCAACATTGAAGGGCCACGATCCCATGCTTTAACGCGCACGTTCCACCAGTTCATAAAATTTACAGGTTTTTTGTTTTTAAAACCGCCAACAAAAACTAAAGACTGGTCGTAGAGTATCACCCCAAAGCATGCGGTATCAATATTTATATCAGCATATTTATGCCATTCATCAGCAGTTTTATTATATTGAAAAACGTAACCTGGGCCCCTGGAATTGTCCTGACTTGTCTATTTAATGATATTATAAAATATAAATCAAAAGATTAATGACATATAAGTAAAAAGTGCAAGCTAGGCTAAGCAATATTGAAAGATAATGAGCACTCCCCATTATAAATTCTGCACGCCCTTTGGGCCTCAGTGGAAATTTAATGACTTCTTACTCTTAATGCAGTTTATTGATGAATAGGCATGTACTAAAAATTACTTTCCTAAACAAATGATTTATGGATATGATACGTTTGACTTCCCAATACCAGTTTCGTGTTTCCGTTGATGGCATTGTTAACTCCAAATATATTTTGGAGGTGGATAACTAAGGCGAAACAGCGCAAAGATTCGACCTGCATTCGGCAAGGGCCGTAAGCCGTGGGAAGTTCTGCTACAAAAATAGAAAATTTCTTACCGTGGATACTACTGCCAGCAATTGTATATCATCCCAATTTTCACTTAGACCTTTCCGTGGTTTCGTATAGCTTATTGTTAGTTTTTGACGTGTTGCAGGCAATCCGATCCATGACAGTGCCTTATATGCTAATAACTCACAACCAGGCAAGGATTGAATATGTGTCAATATGAAATCAATATCGAATTGGGTAAGTCGTAGACAATTGATTAAATTGGGTATATGTTGTTGACGTGTCAAAGTATCATGTTGATACCAACGTTTTACTGCGCCAAATACGTCTTCCTCACAGCTTACATTCAAATTATTACTTTCGACAATTTTATATAACTTTTCATATTCAAAATCCAAAAACTCAATGCTCTGGCATACCTGAAAGAAACAGATTGGAAGAACTTAGTTTAAGTTCATTGGAAAATAATTCATTGTAATTGTAAAATAGTGAGCGACTGGGAATTAGGTTAGCTGGATTGGAATCGCTCTAGCACCCCTTTCCTCATCGTGTGCTTGTCTTCCCAACGCCCAACGCAATTATCTTAATTACTTTGAAATTAATCGAAATTCTGTGTAAGGGAATAGGGCTGCTAAAATTAACTGAAGAGAGGGGTCAGACTGCCAGCAGAACTTGCCTGTTCCGCATCATATAGGGCAAAACGGTGCTGGCTCCTCCAAACATATGGATATGCCCGTTGTTGTTGTAGTGATATAAACATCCGCGAAGGTTTTGGGCGGTGTTATCTGTTATTTGTCCTTAGAAATATACATTCCAACAAAAATCAGCACTAAGTACCAGCCGACCATCTTACTTAATTGTCGCTTAATCTTCTTCGGTACTCGCCATTACCATATCGCCATCGAGGTCCATACATCTTTCCAAGAACTTTTCTCTCAAATACTCCCAAAGCCTCTCCACCTGATGCTGTCAATGTGCATGCTCCTGCAACATATAGCAGGACGTGTACGATAAGTGACTTGTAGAGCATGATTTTCCTTTGCCGAGAGGACTTCACTTTTCAATTGCCTACTTAGTCCAAAGTAGCAGATATCAGAACTTACGGCGCGGGTGTTGAGCCGATGATATAAAAGTCATCAGCATATGCCAGTAATTGCACGATTTTATAGAATATTGTTCCACAGCGGTTAAGCTCTGGAGCCCACCGGGAACGATTTACATAACATGACCATATTGAACTAGGTCATCCCGTCCCTTCCTCTACTTCCATGAAGTACATGAGTTCGCCACAGCTTCACCTGATAAAATTGTCTATGCCAGTAACAGGATTCCCCTCGGGAATATAATATATAAAGCTTTGTATAGCGCTTGTCAACCCCTTGGATCCTTTGACATAGGGATATCACCTCCCGCTATAAATTACCTATTTCATTCAATGAATGGCATTGTTACCACCAAACACTGTTTGGAAAACAGCTAAGCAGAATGAGCCGACCTGAAAGTTAGGTGGCTCAAACAAATCGTTGCCGCGGGAATCGACGGTAGTGTTTTTTCCATACAAACAGCACCAAAAAAAAACTTTCCTCAGGGTTTTAAAGTAATTTTTCCCCTCTTTGGTCTTTTCAGTTTACTTACTTCCATAAAATGTTTCTTTTCATATTCAGCGATTTTATTTTGTAGTAAAGAACATTCGGTTTCCCGCTCCAAGTCATAAACACGCCGTAGTGTGTATACGGTTATGTTTTCCATTATGAAATCGACGCATTGAGAAACAGCTTCATCCAATTTCAAATATATGGCAGCTTTCAACAATTTATCTACATTCTCCACAGTTATTAGAGCCTTGCCAGTATAGCAATAGGCAATGAGGCGTTCAAATGTGTCACTATCAATATCACTTATTTCTACTACAGGTGTAACACCTTTCTCGCTGTTGAATAGATCCATAAAATATGTACTTGATGCCGACAATACTAATCGGTGTGCAGGAATTCTGTAGAATTGTATAAAGAGAAAAAATTGGGTAATAGATATACTCGTTCAAATTCATCTGTAACTTACAGATCTTCTGGATTGGACACCTTGAATGTTACATCAATAAGTGTTTGATCATCAAAAAAATCATGAATTTTATACATTAACTTCTCCATGAAGTAAGCAACCTCAGGGAATTCCACTTGTGGCAGGCGTTGCCTTGTAGTGCAATTCGATGCGACAGCCATAGCCATTTGGATTGTGTTGCAGAGCTTCTGATGTAATTACAATGAATATCAGCAGTGAATTTGTTGCCCCCAAATAATATGTGGATAATATATTAAAATATGTGAATATTTCTTTGATATCAATTAACTTACGAGTTTTATGGTGCCTTAGATCAATACGGTTTACCAGTGGCGCTCAATTTTTGATTTCTCTTCTTTTTGGAGGCCCACACAGAGTTTATTTTCTTACTTTTATTTTTATTCGTTTCATAAAATAGATTAATTCACTTTTTACTTTAAAAATCGTATTAAATCGGTTTATCATATGACTACCGCAAATTTTGAAAACGGATATCGTCTACTTAGTGATGGATTGAAATATATCGAGAAGTCGATTCTTCTTCAGAGGTGCACAACCAAAATATACGAGCATAATTCCATCATGAATGTGAACCATTGTGAATCAAACTAAAGCCCCCATTACTGATACTTAGCATAGACTTGACTTGACTTGGTGTAGACTTGGCAACTTAGCCACGATTATACTCCACTTGGCGCATACAATCTGGCATCATAATCAGCGTTGGAATTTATTTTTAAATAATGTCAATTTGTAAGCCAAAATGTCAAAACGAAAAGGAAACAAACAAATGGCATCTCAAAATATAAACGTCACTTAGAACTTACATAGAAAATCAAAATTCAACAGACTTCTAAGTCAAGTTAAGTGTTGCTAAGTTTTGAGTAATCAGTAACATGCAATGTTCATTTAACAGAACTGTAAGTGACAGTTCTCAAGCCGTCAAGTCTATGCTACCCTGCAAAAACGCTCCACGTCATTTTGCTAGTCATTTTACGGTCATTGTGACTTTCTGCAGCGGTTATATTCATAGTCACGTTTGCATGGGCGTGATGAACTTTTGTGACCAAATTTTCCGTTTCGTTCCTATTAATGTGATCGTGCATTCCGCTCCCACTTATAGGATGTGAGCATAGCACTGTGCTGCTCACACACGTCACAATGCTCGTCAAATGGCGGTCATTTTTCCGTCATTTCACTCTACATTTTCGAGCCATTTGACAATCAATTTTACTGCGGTTTTACCATTTATATAACCGCCATATAACGTGAATTTTACCTGCAGATTTACTTTACCTGGAGCAGCCATATGAATAAAATATGAACCAAAAAAATTGAATTTTCAATATTTATTATTTTCAATATTATTATATATGTACATGAAATTGGAACTTATATTAATCCAGTTCATATCAAACAGAAGAACTTTAATAATAAATAAACTCGCTTAATTGGTTTTTGTTTTCCAATCTCTTCTAAGCGAGTTAAAAAAATAATATTAAACTTTAGAAAAAACTCCAATTATTTGAATAATATACAACTTAAAGCTTAGTAGAAATTCAGATCAAGAATATTCAAAGGTGTCGTGGATCCGATTTCTGTCGTAATTGAAGAACTTAAAAATGTACGACTATTAATTGAGTCAGACTTATTATTGTAACCCTTAGCAGGAGTATTGATTGGTTTCAAATCTAATTCCGACAGCAATCATATCACGACATCCCTTATTATATATGCACATGAAATTGTAACTTAAATTAATACAGTTCATATAAAGAAAAGTAAGTATTTTAATAATAAATAAACTCGCTTGATTGGTTTTCGTTTTCCAATTGAAATCTTTTCCAAGCAAACAGAAAATAATTTTAAGCTTTAGAAAAAACTCCAATAATTTGAATCAATTTAAATCTACAACTAAAAGCTAATTAGAAATTCAGATTAGATTTACTCTTTTTTTTCAGATCAAGAATATTCAAAGGTGTCGTGGAATCCGATTGCTGTCGTAATTGATGAACTTAAAAATGTACGACTAGTAATTGAGTCAGACTTATTATTGTTCTAAATCTAATCATTCAAGCAATAATTCTGCAACCCATAGCAGGAGTATTGATTGGTTTCAAATCTAATTCCGACAGCAATCGTATCACATCCCTTATTATATATGTACGTGATATTGCAACTTAAATTAATACAATTGATATAAGAAAAGTAAGTACTTTAATAATAACATAAACTCTCTTAATTGGTTTTTGTTTTCCAATTGTTCTAGTCCAGGTGATCCTGTGGAATATGTGTTTGTTCATATGTTTCTGATAATAATAGTAGGCTTCTTATCGGCTGTGCATATAGACCGAATCGACTAGCAGATTTTTCCGCGTTTATTGAATTTCTTCAATCGTTACTATTAGACTATGACAATATTATCATCGCTGGAGATTTTAATAGTAACCTACTGGTGGATGCCACTTTAAAACAAAACATGGAATCTCTGGGACTTTTTCCCACAAACTGTGCTATACCAACGCATTTCACAAATACTAACTCTTCTCGATTAGATTTATTTTTTGTCAATGATCTTCATAAAATGATTCACTACACGCAACTATCCGCCTCCTGCTTCTCAAAACACGACCTGATATTCCTAAACTACAACTTCCAAACATCATGTAGGCCAAGTTCGTTCGCGTATCGCGATTACAGAAGTATAGATTATTATTCCCTTGCTGTGTCCGTTGAGTCGGTTGAATGGAGCTTGATTCGTACGTTAACATCGGTTGATGACCAGACAAAGTTTCTGCAGGATAATATAAATAAGTTATTCGATGATCACGTTCCACTAAAAATAAAAACACCTAAATACAAGAATAGCCCTTGGTTCAATGCTACATTAAAACACCTTATCCACCTTCGTAACCAAGCCTACTCACGGTGGAAAAGGTACAAAACAGTCGAAGCGCATAGCCGCTTTAAAACAGCTCGGCTTATTGCAAACAAAGCCATAAGGCTGGCCAAGGCAAATTATTTTAAGTATGAGTTTAGTTCTGCTTTGAATACAAAAGAAAAGTGGAACAAAATCAAACAAATAGGAATTGGTAAGCCCAAAAGTGACCTGTCTCATCCCCCTGATGTCGACATCAACGAAATAAATAATACTTTTGTAAGACTACCAAACTCAGCCGACAATGTGTGTATTGATAACTACTCCGTGCGTGTTAATGTTGACACTAGCCCTTTCGAGTTTGTTTGTGTCGATAATTGTGATGTTGTCCAAGCCATACTTTCTGTGAAGTCTAACGCAATGGGGCTTGATGGTATATGTTCAAAGTTTTTAAAAGTCATTCTTCCCAAAATCCTTCCCCACATTACTTACTTGGTCAACTCAATTTTGACGACCGGTGTCTTCCCAATATACTGGAAAGCTGCAAAAGTTATTCCAATCCGTAAACAAAATAATGAGTATCGACCAATAGCCATACTCCCTTTCCTCTCTAAGGTCGTTGAACGTATTCTACATGGGCAAATCGTATCATATGTACATGAATACAAGCTCATGTCAGATAGTCAGTCCGGTTTCAGGTCAAAGCGGAGCTGTACAACGGCACTATTATCTGTGACAGAAGAAATTTGTGAGCGAGTGGATGAAAGTTACATTGCCTTCTTAACACTTCTTGACCACTCCAAAGCTTTCGATTCTGTAGACCACACTCTGCTCTGTAGGAAGCTGGAAAACCTATTTAACTTCTCTGGTCATGCAGTTGCCCTTATAAGATCATATCTTGGCGATAGGACTCAAGCAGTATGTATAGATGGTGAAAAGTCTGACTTCCTTCATGTCTTAAGAGGCGTCCCTCAAGGCTCTATCCTGGGTCCTCTGTTATTGTTCTGTACATCAATGACTTACCCGATGTCCTTAAGTATTGTAATGTTCATATCTACGCTGATGATGTGCAGTTATTTACGTGTTGTCCTTGTGATCAAACTAGCTTGTGCATAAGTAACTTAAACCACGATTTGAATCAAATATTTTCATGGGCTGCTATGAATGGCTTATGTATAAACCCGAATAAGTCAAAATGTATTGTTATTCATAGAAGGTCTTTCCCACTAATGATTTAGAGAATGTAGTGTTCGACAATTCCGTTATAGAATACGTAGATACGGCGAAAAATTAGGTGTAATTTTTAACAAAACATTGACATGGAAAGACCATATTTTTAGAACGGTTGGGAAAGTGTATGGAATGCTTCGTACACTATGGTTAACACAGTATTTCACGCCTTTGCACATAAGACTACTTCTGGCTAAAGCGTACTTAATACCTACGCTACTCCATGGTTGTGTGATTTACTCAAACTGTGACTATCTGTGCAAGAACAAACTAAATGTTGTTTACAACAACATTGCTAGATATGTTTATGGGTTGAAAAGATTTGACCACGTATCTCAACATGCTGAAAGGTTGCTAAACATTTCTTTCGAAAATCTTTTAAAAGTCAAAACACTGTCCTTCCTCCATAAATTGATACACACGAAGGAACCTGACTATCTATATCGTAAGCTTATTTTTCTGCAATCATCAAGATCGGTGCTTCTTCTTAAGCACATCAGATACCGCTCGCTAACCTCTGAGCGCCAATTCTTTGTTACTGCAATACGTCTTTGGAACTCGCTACCTACTAGTCTTCGACTCTTAAGTAGTGCTCTGCACTTCAGAAAAGAGCTAACATCATTTTTTAACGACTCTTAAACTGGATCTCAAATTGTTGTTAAAATTTTCATTTCTAAGTCCTTTTCCTTTCTCTGTGTCTTCTTTCTTTATTTGTTAAATACTATTCAATCTATAACCAGCCAAAGGTTGTCATCACTACTGCTGTCTTTTAATATTTATTAACTACTTTTCTTTAGTTTTAAGATTTACATTTACATACATAAATATTTCACTATTGTCCGTTATATTTAATTTAATTTGATTAATCTAATTTATTATTATAAATGTTCAATTTTTATAGCTCATGCTATTCATGACTAGCACTGTTAAATAATTTGTCAAAATTGTTGTGCTAGGAACAAATTTTCAAATAAATACATACATACATACATACATACAATTGAAATCTTTTCTAAGCGAGCAGAAAATAATTTTAAGCTTTAGAAAAAACTCCAACTATTTGAATAATCTACAACTGAAAGCTTAGTAGAAATTCAGATTAGGTTTACTCTTTTTTCAGATCAAGAATATTCAAAGGTGTCGTAGAATCCGATTGCTGTCGTAATTGATGAATTTAAAAATGTACGACTAGTAATTAAGTCAGACTTATTATTGTTCTAAATCTAATCATTAAAGCAATAATTCTGCAACCCATAGCAGGAGTATTGATTGGTTTCAAATCTAATTCCGACAGCAATCGTATCACATCCCTTATTATATATGTACGTGATATTGCAACTTAAATTAATACAATTGATATAAAGAAAAGTAAGTACTTTAATAATAACATAAACTCTCTTAATTGGTTTTTGTTTTCCAATTGAAATCTTTTCTAAGCGAGCAGAAAATAATTTTAAGCTTTAGAAAAAACTCCAATTATTTGAATAATCTACAACTGAAAGCTTAGTAGAAATTCAGATTAGGTTTACTCTTTTTCAGATCAAGAATATTCAAAGCTGTCGTAGAATCCGATTGCTGTCGTAATTGATGAATTTAAAAATGTACGACTAGTAATTGAGTCAGACTTATTATTGTTCTAAATCTAATCATTCAAGCAATAATTCTGCAACCCATAGCAGGAGTATTGATTGGTTTCAAATCTAATTCCGACAGCAATCGTATCACATCCCTTATTATATATGTACGTGATATTGCAACTTAAATTAATACAATTGATATAAAGAAAAGTAAGTACTTTAATAATAACATAAACTCTCTTAGTTGGTTTTTGTTTTCCAATTGAAATCTTTTTCCTGTGGGCAAGCACATCGCTAACCTGTGTTGGAAAGATATATTATACTGTCTTCGATAGATATCGGACGAGCCGTTACTCGGCGAAGTAGAGATACCGTTGTGTCGTTGGCAGCTGTAACAACAGCAGTTCTAACTTTACACCATCCGCCAATTGCTTGGCGCCAGCAATTTTGCTGTTTGTAAAGCTTTAGCTGTAATGCAAATATATAGATGGATTAAAGTGGTTTTCGTATGTTATTCAACAAACTCCCCTATACCATCATCACAGCCTCCTCATCGATTTTGAATATGTGTAACTGTTCAGGTTCAGACCGGCATGCTTAACCAACGAAACGATATCATTTCGTTACGATAATCAACGTTAATAAACGAAACGAAGTCTTTCGTTTCGTTTATTAACGTTAAGATCGTCAAATTACGAAATGATTTCGTTTCGTTTTCTGCCATATCAAAACGAAATCAAATCGTTTATGTTGATTATTAATTTCAAACTATGCTGGCAAAGCTGATTGATGGCGGAGTCATTAAAGGTGAAAGCATTATCCAAGCTGATTGCAACTTTTCTCATGAATTTTGACAGTACGAACATTTCTCAGAGTATTTTTGACATTACCACTCAACGAATTACACAAACAAATTACATAGAGTTTGTGTGTGTATGTGCGCTCGTTGTTGCCACCTTACGGCTTCACCATGGCTATAGCATTGCCAGCACAATTCAAACATAAAGTATCACGTTTTCGTTAACGTTTTTAACGTTAACGAAAGCTTTTCGTTTCGGTTAAAAACGAGATACAATTTATCTTGATAATTTCTTTATCGATAATATTTCGAAGTGTTTCAACGGAACGGTGAGAATTTTTTGATAAACGATTAGCTTAACGTTAAGTTGCATCCCTGGTTCAGCCCAGTTCGTTTTGATGCAATATTTCCGGATTTGAATGTATATGTATACTATCCGTTATGCAACAATTAGGTGCGTTCGGGATTCATTCATATACTGTGGGTATTTGAGCGTAGACGCAATGATATATTGTAACATTTGTAAACAGTTGGGTTTCTCTGCTGCACCATCACCACTAGAGAGCTATTGAAGAACGCTCGACCAAGATATGTTGCGATTTACGCGCATAGATTTTTTCCACCTTGTCAGTTATTGTGAGAAAATGCGAAAGCCATATTTACCATCCATACGGAAATGGAACTGTGGAGGAAGAAACATTTTATAAAATTTAATAAAATCATAAATGATAGTTGTGTTAAAATGGGGTAAAGTATCGTATGTTAAAGTATAGCGAAGTAAGCGAAGTTTGACACCAACCATCTCTTTAATTGTAATGTGGAACCAACGCCTCTAACACCCCTTTATTTATGGTCCCCCTGTCGAAACAGCAAGTTTCCTTGGACTCCCGTTAGAGGATATTGATGATAATTTCTGATCGTCGCACCTATTGGATGGGTCGAAGCACTGCTACAATAACACGTGTGAAGTGGTTGCATCATTCGTTTGTTGCTCCCTGTTGCTTTGCTTATATTTTTTCTCTCTCAATTTTAAACAAATTCGCAACAATAACTAAACTTTATTTGTTAACTAAAATAGAAATGCGCAACAAAATTTCTAATTGGCAAATCAGCTGACTATTCGAAGATTCGAGAATTCCTATTCCCCAATTATTGTTCTCGCTCTAGGAGAAAAGAAATTGGAGGAATTTTCTCTGCGGTGCTATTAAGGCAATGACTTTGACCTCGAGTAATTTTTTTTAGCTCGAATAGGATAGATGGTGACTTTTAATTTTAACATTTTTATGGTAAACTAGAGTCCTCACTAAAATTTGGCTTTGTAGTAATTTTTGTTATTTTAATTGTCTAAATTAGCCGTTCTAATATTAGAAATCGCCACTCTCAATACAAATCAAAAAACAGTATGAAAAAGTTGTTAACGTTACAGTGCTGTATGGATCATTTTAAGAGTGCATTAAAAGAAAAAAGTTTTGTTGCAGCACCATTTTTAATATAGGAAAGGAGATGGTCGGTAAAGATTGATGCACTTACCCATATATTTCATATCGCTCGGCTCGAGTTTGGAATCTATCACACAAATCTGCTCGGCTGAGCCGTTCCAAAAACTTCCTTTCTTCTCAGAATTCGTTTGGAGAACGCCCTATCTTAGAATTTGTGGTTTCATAAACACTCCAGCTATTGTCCAGAAAATGTAGTTGTATTTGAGCTCTAGAATCGGTCATTTTTGAGCCAAATCTCAGTTAGAGCGCCAGTCTTCACCGAATTCTGTGATAGGGCTTTTCTATATACGGGTGGTTTTCAATGTTTTCTGTAGAACGGTGCTTCTTTCGAAACGGCACCCTGAGACCGGTGATATTGTGTTCAGCAGTGCTTCGCCCACCTAATACTGCTCACAACACAACGGGTGATATTCCAATCAGCAGGCGATATGGATATAAGGTTTCATTTAGTTGTCCATTTTTACTGATCTGCTTCTGTTTGTGTGCCTAATTCGTTATTACAAAAGCGTGATGTTGATTAGTTCTATATATGTCTTTTATTACTTTTCAAATAAATCCATTTCTTAACTCGCGCGCCGTTTCAAACGCTGAACCCTCATTGTATACTTCTTACAGCTTTCCATGAGAATGATTTCCCACACTCTGAGCACGAGTATGGTCCG
>JARSSU010041135.1:0-31524 GCA_029619165.1 Eurosta solidaginis
TCAAAACTTCCAACGCTTTATTAAGAAGTATTTCTGATCTTCGATTTGTTTTACATACATTGATGACATCTTATTGCCAGTGATAATGAAGATCAAAATATAAGAACATTTAAAATCAGTTTCAAAAGACTTGAAGAATATAATTTAACTATCAAACCTTCAACATGTACTCTCGGTGTAAAATAAATTAAAATTTTTTTAAAATAACGAAAATTTCAGGCGACAGGGATTAAACATCTTTCGATAGAATGGAAATCATAACAAATTTTAAAAAACCAATTGCTATAATAAATTACAAAAATTTTAGGTATGATAAAATTACATCACAGTATATTAAATGTAGCAACAGAATTAGTCCTCTCATGAAATGTTAACACTGCAATTAAAAACAAACCAAAACAATAAAATGGGCCAAATGAAACCAAACAGCTTCGAAAATGTTAAAAAACCTTTTTTGCTAAAAATACTGTACTTACACATTTCGACAAAAATGGTACTTTAAGCATTAGAAGTAGAGGCATCAAATGTTGCTATTGGAAGCAGTTCTTCAACAAAATAGCAATCTATACTAGACCTTAGCTTATTTTTCAGAAAATTTAACTACAACAGAAATAAATATTCAACATTTGATCGTGAACTTGGTGGCCAATTTATAATCAATTAAAACATTTTAAAACATTTTCTTGAAGGTAGAACTTCACAATTTATACGGATCATAAACCTTTAATTCATGTCTGAAATTCTAAAGTAGATAGATCTCCTCGTCAAACTACGTCATCTTGAATATAGTGCTCCAATTTCAAATGAATATTCAATAATACGTGGAAAAGAAAAACATAGTTGCCGACACACTTTCCCGTATTCAGAAATAAAGCAATTTCCAACTCAAGATATAAATTTAGTAAAACTTTATATAACGAAACAGCAAACTGATACATTTTTACAAAAAACATTTTTGATCCAAATTAACTTTAATAATTTAAAAGAATATTCATATTTTTTCCAATTATTTAATTGAAACATATGGTGTGATGTTTCTCTACACCCTTTTGACCTTATGTTCCTACATTCTATAGAGAGAATTATATTTACAAAAATTCACTCATTATCTCATCCAAGTAATAAGAACAATAGAAAATGAATTCAAAATAAATTTTATTGGCTCACAGCGTTAAAGAGATTAACGATTGGACTTCATCTTGCATCAATTGTCAAAAATCCAAAATTTCAGGGACAGACTAAATCTCCGAAATATAGTGTTAAATACTTGTACTCTTTACTTTAATTTTTAAAATAATTTTAATTGAGTTTTCGTGTTAACTTAAAATTTTGAATAACTTCAAAAAAAGAAAATTTAATTAGTTGGAAAATATTAAACTCAAAAATAAACAAAAATAATATTTATACTTCAAATAAATACATAATATTTTTAAAAATAATATTTAAATATTTGGTTAAACCACCAAAAGTAGTAAACACTAATAAGTCATATAAAAAAGTATTGATTTTATATATTTTTAAGTGTGTTTCTAATGTTACTCGTGAAGCCAAAACGTACGGAGGTCCAAGCATTGTCTAAAGATCTGAATCCGTTATCTTGTACAATCCTAAAGGGTTGCATATCTGTGGCAATCATTCTAATCAAAAGCACAATCCGTTGTTTTTTCGCTCATCTACAGACGAGACTTCCTTATGTTGTTGTTATTAGTTCAAAAAAGGATTCAATAGGAGCTGTGTGAGTGAAGACATTTCCATCAAACGTTGGATGTGACTGCTTCAAGTGATTTAAAATTGTTGCATAGCCACCTGTTTTGCATTTTTTTTCGCAAGATGCATTTCGCAGATCGCCTGCACTTTGACTAAAGTACTTCAAGATAACAGATCTGCGAATTTTGGATTACTTATAAGATGAATCTCAGATTACTTTTATTGGCTTACTAGAATTTAAAAATGTGGTATTACTTAGTTTTCATTCGTAGCTGACACAATATCTTACACACAATAGTTAAACCACATGTTCAATAAATGCTTGCAGAAATGCGAGAAATTCTCGTCATCTTCCCTTGTCTCTCGAAGTCACCACACAATAACGGTAAATTGATATAATTAAAACACAAAAATTTCACAGAATATGTATTTCTCACAGCGTACTGTAACAGCATATAGTGATGAAACAATGAGGACAACACGAAGTACCTGCTGGTCATCGAGCAAAGAGCCAGCGCATATGCGCCTGGCAACCACGCTACTGTGGCAGCCAGAATTCGAAATAGATACATAATGACTCCTAGTATCTGGGCAAACAGCATGTCAACACTAGCAATCAACCTCAGCTCTGAAACTGACAGTCGAAGACAATCACTTTTGCCTGAGAAATGCTACTTTGGAAGTAGGTAGGCAATTGAAAAGTAAAGTCCTCTCTCGGCAACGAAAATCATACATCCACAAGTCACATGTCGTACCCGTCCTGCTGATAGCAGACAGAAGCATGGACACCATGACAACAGCAGATGAAGCGACTCGGGAGTGTTCGAGAGAAAAGTTCTTCGAAAGATTTATGGACTCCACGCGTTGGCAATGGCGAGTACGAAGAAGATTTAACGATGATCTGGACGAGTTATATGCAGCCATCAACATAGTCCAGCGATTAAAACGCAGCGGCTGCGCTGGCTAGGCCATGTTTTGCGAATGAAAGATGACGCTCGGCCAAGAAAGTGTTTCTATCGGAACCCGCCTATGGACGCGGAGGTAGAGGGCGGCCCTCACTCCGTTCGAAGGACCAGGTGGAAAACGATTTAAAGTCCCTTGGTGTGACCAATTGGCGCCGGTTGGCAGATAGAAGAGTTTAAACGGTTAAGCGCCATTAAGTAAGTAAGATGAAAACTTTGATGCCTAAATCGACCGATTTATCGATCCTAAATTTCTAAAAAAAAGATGGATTAAATCGGTAAGAATCGAATCGGAATTAAGCTCTACAGGGTGTGATGTATATTGGAACGATTCGTTCGAACGAAATCGACACTGATGATGGCACAATGCCGAAACTGGTTTGTCTCGAAACCAAATTGACAAGGATGACGGAAAATCGTTCCGTATACAAATATAAAAGTCTCATATCAAATATCGACAGAAATCAGCTGTTCTATCAATCAGACATCTATAAACTTGCATGCGCTTGCACTGGCATCTGGCGAATGTTAGCAGCTGCCGGTAATGCAGTGTTAGTTCTAACCAAATATTCACAATAGTGCCATAGTACAAATAGATTTCTTTGTGTGCTGACAATCGTTTATTTTTAACAATTATTTTAATAACTATAGCTAAATTAAACACTACGACTAATAATGCCTGAGCTCGCTAATAGCACGAATACCCATCTTTGCAAACAAAACATTATTTATAGATTTGGATTCCAAATAAGACCGAAAAAGGTGCCTGTACATAAAAACAGCAATTAGAAATAATAAATAACATTGCGTTTTGGTGTGGACTTATTTTTTCAGTTTCAGAAGTTCTTTCTTTGGTGGAGATTTAAAGCGAAATTCCGCAATTTTTCGCATGGAGGGGGAGTTGATTTTATCACGTAATACAAGCTTGATCAATTGTGACTAGAACGGTAGCAGCATTGAAGTCAAACAAGATTCATCACATGGTGGAAAGTAGCAAAAACCAGAGTTGTTAAGAGTGCATTTCAATAGAAATAATTTTCCTTTGATTTCAGCCTCAAGTAATGAAATTGCTCCTGAATAAGAGATAAACAATGCTTTAGTCATTATTCTCAAAAAATCAAAAAAATTAATAGAAAACGTTTCTTTTATTATGTGTGTGTATGTATTGTGTATTTGTTTTTTTTTAGCAACTTTGTTAAAACATAAATTTTTCCAAGCCATGAATCAACTATCAATTACCAACTTACTTTCTTACTTGTATAGATACGCACTCCATAAAATTTATTTTTTATCATTTTGCTATTTGTATAAATACCTACTATTTACACACGCTTCAATGCTTGATATACATACAAACATACGTACTTATTTACACACGCAATGATTAACCTAAAATCACGTACAAATACTTATTTCAATATGTTTTTAAACACATTTCGTTTTCAATTTCATACATTTTCATATCAAATAAATCCTCACGCGCTCCTAATTCACCAATTAGTTAGATTATATTACAATATTGTAATTAATACTCACACAGCATTTTTAATGCAATTTTTCATAATCACCTAATTACTACAATTTAATTAGTAATTTGCTTTTCTGTGTGTTCGTATGTGTCTTTTGTTCTATATGTTTTTTGTTTGTTTATAATTCCTCAATATCATAAATGTAAAAATATTTAATATTATAACTTTTTCAATAAATATGTATTTATACATTTATACGTATTTTTTATTAGTACATTCTTTCTTACTTGACTTGCGATTACGCTTCTGCTATTGGTCATGTTTTTGTTGCGAAATCCCCACCTCGCCACACACTACCGCGACTCCACAATAATATCGTACAATCGCGTATTCTTGTCGTTATTATGATGGATATTAGCATCGTTAGCGGTACAAGCATTGTTGTTGGACCACCATGTAATTGTGCTGCAGCATGACTACTCTCCGGCCAAACAACTTCGACTTCGGACATTTTGAAAATGCTCAATAGTCGGTGGGATTGCAATTCGTGATGTTCTGTATTGATATGATGACTGATGGTCTTCAATATAGAAGTGCATTCATCCTGAAAGAGGAAGTGATAAGATTGCAAATAAACGAATAGGTACTTGATTGTATGTAATTCGGTAAGAGGGAGCATCTATCCAATCGAGTTCAACTATGCGGATCAATGCAAGTAAAATTGTGCCGAATCTATAAATCTTGTTATTCAAATTTTTTTCCATCAATTGGCCTACTTGTAAAATTTTGTATGTGTATGGACCATTCTGTGCAACATTGATCAATGGTGAAAATCAAAAAATTGTAATCAATGTGTAAAGCAAATAAATGAATTTTTTTCAAATTGTTTGTTCTCATGTAACGAATTTCTTTAACATAAACTTATGCTTTGCTTAAATTATTACTATGCATATTATTCACGATTTTCGTGGCTTATTATGTAAAACACAACGGGTTGTATTCTCTCGCGTTTGCCAGCACTCGTATGATATAAGAGAGTGCCTTCACCTCAGTGACAGTAAACCTGATTGCCCTTTTGATTTTTTTTGTATTATCTATATAGTGCTGAGTGAATGCCAGTGACTGCGACGCAAAATGTCACGGTGTCATACATAACCTAACCCTAAAGTTATACCGATTTCACACAGAATCTTTCACAGTTAATTAACTTCCAATGAAATAATAATAATTTGCCTTTAATACAGAGCTCCTTACCGCCAGCTGTCCAAAGGAAATATTTGGGCCTTACCATAACCAACAACGCAACGCATTATCATATCATCGGCACCCTCCTTCTTTTACGTCAATGTTTATTCGTTTATATGGGGAGATGAAGACTGAGATGGGGTGATTAACTCAACTTGTGCACTGTTTTTTTTCTGAAAGCAATATGTGTCTTGCAAGTGCCTGGCCCCCCAACTTACCACCTGGTCGATGCAGATAACTGGGTAACAATTTCGAGATATTTAAAACGCGTAGTAGAATGCTTAACTTGGAACTGAGGCAACATACAAAGCGGCTGGCTGCCCGATCTTAAATAACGTTGCTCTTATTTGGTAAGACCGAAAACTTATGAAGTCCGTGCTTTTAGAATTGACGCATTGTGTCTATGATCACAGAATATAATTTTGGAGTCCATTGATAATCATCTTCATAGCTATGCTAGTGATATATCAGCGAGAGAACACAAGATTATGCTCAAGATTCATTAAATAAAGCAATAATTATTGTTGTAAAGTAATTAAGAACTTTTATTTTTTATAAAAGATTAAACTCAATAAGGGCTTGAATGTTAAGGGCTTGATAAAGTATTCCATAAAGTATTGATCGCAAGTTTGAAAGACATTTTTCAAATATCCCGATCAGTAAACCCTAGAGCAATTTTTTTTCCTATGTTGCATTGTCGCCGGGCTCGCAACTAAGTTCCAAGTTTAAAACATCGCTGGCAAGGTACTTTCGAATGCATCAATTTGGATAATTCTTTCTCAAATGTGTTTCATTCTGATTGGACCCTAATTTTTAGCCCGAAAATAATCGAAAATCGATTTAGAGGTGGTTTCAAAGTCACCCTCAAATAGTTCCCAAATGATCGCTAGAATAATCTCAAAGATAACCTGAAAAAAAAATCCGAAAATATTCAGGAAATCGAAAAATTCCCGGAATAATAGGGTATCTGGTAAATTTTTCGCAATTGTGAACATATAACGAGACTATCTTCATTTTTTTCTTAACTCCTAATCGTTAATTATATACCTAGATTTCCCTTCGATAATCGGTAATTATGTTCAATTCGGATTTTTTTTTATAAAAAGTTCCACCTCTAGAGTGCAGTCTTTAATTGGAAGCATCCTAGAGATTCTAGGGATGGGACATATGTAAACGCACAGATTACCTATTGATGATTCACTGTAGATTAAAGCATCTGTAAATGTGGTCTTGGCACCAAAATATTTTTAGTAATAATATTTTGTGTCTTTGTCACTACGATTGAGGCCAAAACAATTCTCCTTTCAAAACTTGCTTAGCTCTCACCCATATGATCCCCCCCCACCCCACCCACATACATGAAGTAATTAAGTTCAACTTACTTAAAATTGTAAGTACAGCTCTCATTGTGGCGAGGTCGAGATCCCACTATTTTTTAAAAACACAACGTGGGTAGATGTTTCCAAATTATTGGCTGTCTCTGAACGAAATATCGTTTAGTCGTCCTAGTAAGATTGAATCACGAAGCTCTTTCAAATGTAACTTTTCTCAGAGGGTGTGGGATCCACTCTTTTCAAAAAAATGGCACATATATTCTTATTGACTAGCCTATGAATATTTTGCTTAAACAGGACATTTTAGCTTGTGTTTTGCTTTTCAATTGTATAAGGTGTTTTTTTGATTTAATTGAATTAAATAGTTCCAACCCTGGCATTTCTACAAAAATTTGTTATAACCGAATTTCCTATATTTGAATAACCATTGGCCTAAACCGATCGGACGGAAATTTTTTGATTTGTCGTTACTCCTTAAATTGTTTTAGGTACAAGCGATTTTTAATTTATTAGAATTAGAATAATAAAAAATAATAAAAATGTTTTTTTATTATATTCAACTTTTTAATTATTTTGATGTTTTCTTGTAAAAAACGATCGTGGCAACAAATATATCTACGCCGAAACTCGGATTCTAGATCTTATAAGATAAATACTGTATGAGTAATCGAAAAAATCTCCATCTAGTCCATCCTGCTGTGTTTGTTTTTTGTATAATTTTTTTCCAAAAAAATGGTCTTTTATTATTTCTCATTTTTTTTAATAATCTTGAAAAACTTTAATTACTTTTGAATATTATTATATTTTAATTAACTTGAAAATAATCACTTAGTATTTTTAATTATTGGTAATCTTCATAATCGTAATCTTTACCAAACTAAAGATGATTTAAACAGTGGTCGGCGAGCCATAGCTCAATTGAGCCAGACTTGCTTGTCGAGACAGATATAAAAAAAATCGAAAAGCATAACTCCTTCTCTGTAAAAAACGTATTATAGAATGTTTAAAATAACTTACCGAAATGGTAAAAAATTGATCTGAATGCATCTTTATGCTTTTCGATTTTTAACAGCCGCAAATCTTTTAAACAGTTTGTACTTCTCTGGTTACGGCGCCTGTATTAGTTTGGATATCTGATTTTTTAAGCGAGTAATCGCCACTATTTAATTTGTGTTATTGGCCGTGTTAAGCCGCTTTGACAAACCAAATTGCATGTGGATTTACATGTAACAATATCGGTTACACTTGGAATCGAGTACAACTTGGTGAGTAAAGGGGCTAGGGAATATTACAAACTATTTCTGAATCAATAATCAAATTTTCAGTTTTAACTTTTTTTCCTGCAGGGATGCTCGTAATCTCGCTCTCACTAACACACTTGTATTTAAATGTTTGCCGACCACTGATTTAAAAGGTCTGGTAAAAACAAGAGAACAAACTTGGTATGCATGTATGTGTGTAATCAATATATGTAAGTTACCTTCTCTTTGCCAAGCAATTCAATTGCTTTGAGTTTAGCATCGTGCGGTAGGCGAGCGGCAATTATTATGTTCTCATCGGTCATATTGAAAAGGGTTAGCGTACATTGGGTCTAATGAACGACAATAAAGGGAAGAGTATAAAATGAAACAAAAGAAGAAGAAAAATGTGGAAATGATATAAGTTTTATTAAATTTTTATATTATGATCAAGTCGCAAACATAACTCGGTAAATGTGGCATATTTGATTTAATTACCTGGTTATCTATATGCGTGGTAACATATTGTTGCAGTGCTCTTACAGCATCCTGTACTCCCAGGTTCGTATGTGGACGAAGTAGTGCTTCATCGGCTGAACTGTAGCCAAGTAAGAGGAAAACTCCGCCTAAAAATAAAAAGACAACAAATTAACAAACTAAGTATGTTATATAAGTAAATTTTATTTTTTAAAACACAAATAGATGCACTTAAAACAATTATCAACAACCGGAGCGATATTTCACTTCATAACTAAAACGGCGGAGTTATATTAACCATCTGTTAGTATTTAATTTTTTTCCTAATATCGACATCGAATTGCGATTAACTAAGCGCACTTACCTGGTAAGGTATATTCGCCCAACGGTGGCTTCATACATATAAAACGTCCCGAATAGCACAAACACCTGCCACGGAATGCTTGGTAGGCGGGTGAAGCATGGCTGTAGAAGGCCAACGCCGTACGACAAGGCGCAAATGGCACGCAGAGAGCATGACATGTCAAAGTTAATGAGTCGCCACAGCTGCACAATTCACTGCATTCTGCATCGTCTAAGGAGTAAATCTGTTTGCCAGAAGAAATTAAATAAAGGAAAAGTATTTTTATTGGATATGGCTGTTACAAATTTATATAATTATACGGATATTAAAGTTTATACACAAAAACGCTGGGTAATAAAAGTGAATTTCTCTTTTGTTAGTTATTTACGCAGATAGAACTTACCCGTTTGCTGGAGCCTTCACGTATTAACTGATCTGATTGGTGTGGACGCTGGACAACACAGTTTCCTGTAATGATTTGGAGTGGATTCGGATTGTAAGAGATATGTTTTCGGGAGTATCTGTTACTGCGATATACTTAAATATTAATATTTCTTAAATACGTAGGCCATAAAATAAGTTTTTTTTCTTTCTGATATAGCGAAATATTGTTGAGGACATCGAAAATTTAGCCTGCAATAATTTTAGCTTTTTATTTTGACGTGTGTCTTTGCGACTTTAGTTTTTCTACACAAGAAAGAAGTTTTTTGGCCACTATAAACGCTATATGTCCTTAGACACGCCGCCGCCGCCGATTAGTGACCGACGTAAACCTCTTAATTGAATGCTGGACTTCAGAGTATCACATTGTCCATAACTAATGAATATGGAAACATACTGCTGACGTCAATGGTATGTTTGATGATCTGGAACAATATCATTAACTTGCGGATGAGTATCTGGGAGGCATGTAAAGCGAAAATTAAAAAAAAATAATATTTGGAAAGGTTTTGTTTATACGTATTTAAGGAAATCGACGTTTCGGCCATTTCGGAAAGATCCGCGGTTTTTGCGTCAAAAATCTCGCGTATCGTTTCAGAAAATTTCGGGAGTAGCTCCTTGCGGAGAGAGGGAGAAATACTTAAAATGGTAACACTTTTGTAGCGTAGTTCACCGAAGACGATGTTCTGGGCTAACTTTAATACCAGTCGTCGGCAGAATTTTTTAAATCATTTGTGGCTACGCGCTGGTCATCGCACAAAGGCGACTTACGGTTGCTATCAATTATCTACTAATAGTTATGACTCTCGTGGCACAGTTTTAACGATTACCATCAATACTGGATTATTGCTGATCGCGCCAAAGGGCGCATTCAGTTTTTTCGGTTGTTTCTAGGAGCTCCATTTCCCGACGTGCGAACAGTAGCAATCCCTGACCACCAGTCGCTACCATGCATCCTGGCCCTTATACCATATGCCAGCACAGAAGCCATAGGAATGCGACTTCGAACTCATACCTTCGTCGACGTCACTTTCTTAGAAGCTATAGGATGCCGCTTTCGAAATCATAAGCGGTTTAAGTGCTCTGCCCTTGCCCGGTACTGTTCCTCATTTATATCAATTCAATTTTTTCAATTCCATTGAAGGGAAAAAACGACTGCCTTTGCAGATGATCTTGCCATTGCGTATAGTGCAACGAGTTACTTCGAACTAATATGTGATGTTAGCCACGATGTGTATATGCTGAGGACTTGGTTTGCTTTACACACGCTACTAGTTAGTAATAAAACGAAGTTGATGTATTTTAGCCTTGCCCTCAAAGAATTGAGGCTTGTGATCTTTTTTTCATTCAGCAGAATGCGCACGTTTTAACATGCATCATATAGCCTGCACTTTGAATGCCACGAAAAGTTCATTCGCAACCAACGTTAAATGCAGTGATAATTGCTTCAGGATTGATGTTGTTGAAAATTTCAAATACCTAGGTATTATAATCGATAATCATTTAAATTGGTGCTGCACACATTCAGAAACTAAAACATTACTTTCTGTACACTACCCGTCACTTCTATCGTCTCAAAAAGTGTTGCACTATGTCCACTCTAAAAGCTGTTTACTATGGTCTAGTCCAATCGAAACTTCAATATGGGATTACCTGCTGAGGGCGCCGCGGCTAGTAAGTTGTCACCCATTGTAACACTCCAAAAGGGAATTATAAGACGCATATGTGGCGCAAACTATAGGTCTCACGCTATGATATCCTTTAGGAGACTATATATACTACCATGTCGTCATCTATATATATTTAAAGTCCTAAAAACGTTCTTTATTAGATCGGGGTACTTAAAAGTATCCTTCTGAAGTCTACAAACCTTAGGAGCAATCTGCTTCCATCGGTACAAATCCCGCATGCTAGGACATCTCAATTCAGAAGCTTTTATACATACACGTCGTGCAAAATGTTCAACTCTCTCCCTGACTGCTGTACAGGTTATAAGAAATCTTAACCTATTTCAAAAGAAAATAAAAATGTATCTGATTAGTCTTAGCCACTACCATCTAGAAGCCTTGCTGAGGACGTTGTTGTAAGCCATATCTAACTTTTATAACTATATCAACTGTTTCTCTATCGTAATCTTAACTAATTATCTGAATTATTATGAGTTGATACTATAATATTATTAAAAACTATACACCCCACACTGAAAAAGAATTCTACTATGTGAACTGGCATTTAATACTATTTTAAAATTTAATATAAAAATGCCATGTACTTTTCTTATGCTATATAGTAATAGAATGTGCTCTTTCAATATTGTAATTTATTTAAAATATGCATTAAGAAAATGTTTAATAAATAAAAAAATAAATAAATAAAAATAAAAAATATCATTGCGTAACTTATTTGTGAAAATCGTATAATCCATGGCGCATCTACATAATTACACTTTACAAGGGCCGTGGATAAAAGCTATAAATGTAAACCAAAATTTGCAGATGTTGGTGTTCGATACATTGACTTCAATAGTCTTCGTTTCCGGCCTTATAATATAACAGCTCATTATGGGATGACCACCTTCAGTTTTCAGACTAGTTCGACTATCCCCTACGTTAGGCTAGTAGAACACCCGGTCATTTGTTCGACTGTCTTGAGAAAGCTTTTGCTTCTTGCGAAGGACAAAAACTAACTAGTTAAAAAATCTGCCTACGTATTCACATTTGCAACAGCAGCCGTCTGGTGTGGGCCATATTTAAACATGGTTGATAGGCTATATCCAATGTGATTCACTCCAAGGGACTAGTTGGGGATAGGGCCGCCAACTTTAAGGAAACCTCAGACCGGGAGACTCGCGCGTTGAAAGATGAAGTGTGAAAATCAAAATTATGATTTCAGACGCTATTTTATAGTTCAGCAAATAAAGTGATTTTTCAAACCCTGCTCATACGTGTTGAAGATATGTGTATGTAACTTAACTATGAACTGAGAATCATTTCAAAGGAGAATTTAAACCACTGGAGCCTACTAAAGAGATTTTGCATCATTGATTTTGCTTATTCTTTCAGCCAATCGAGACTAAAAATTCGATATAAAAATCGAGATTTAAATTCATTGTTCTTTGTTAATTTTTTTAAAAAAATGTGCAAAGTGAAGTATTTAAATTTATATTATGTTTTATGTTTTGTTTTAACAACTTGGTGAATTCGGTGATGCGAAATCCGTGTTAAGCTGGCATTGAAGGCCCGCTGTTTTCTCAAATAACTTTTGAACGGTTAGAAAGTGTTAAATTTCGCAATTGGATTTTTATACTCAGCTGAGCAGACCTCACAGAGTATATTAATTTTTGTTCGCATAACGTTAATCCGTACGGCATAAACTAATCGAGATATATATAGACTTCTATGTATCAAAATGATCTGGGTGAATAAAAGAAATTCATTTAGCCATGTCCGCTCGTCCGTCCGTCCGTCCGTCGCCGTTAACACGATAACTTGAGTAAATTTTGAGTTATCTTGATGAAATTTGGTATGTAGGTTTCTGGGAACTCATACCAGATCGCTAGTTTAAATGAACGAAATCGGACTATAACCACGCCCACTTTTTCGATATCGAATATTTCGAAAAACCGAAAAAGTGCGATAATTCATTACCAAAGACGGATAGAGCGATGAAACTTGGTAGGTGGGTTGACCTTATGACGCAGAATAGAAAGTTACTAAGTTAGAGTTTTGGACAATAGGAGTGGCACCGCCCACTTTTAAAAGAAGGTAATTTAAAAGTTTTGCAAGCTGTAATTTGGCAGTCGTTGAAGATAACATGATGAAATTTGGCAAGAACGTTACTCCTATTTACTGTATGTGTAACAAATAAAAATTATCAAAATCGGATGACGAACACGCCCACTTTTCAAAAAAATTTTTTTAAAAGTCAAATTTTAACAAAAAATTGAATATCTTTACAGTATAGTATAAGTAAATTATGCCAACATTCAACTCCAGTAATGATATGGTGCAAAAAAATACAAAAGTAAAGAAAATTTCAAAATGGGCGTGGCTCCGCCCTTTTTCATTTAATTTGTCTAGAATACTTTTAATGCCATAAGTCGAACAAAAATTTACCAATCCTTGTGAAATTTGGTAGGGGCATAGATTCTATGACGGTAACTGTTTTCTGTGACAACTGGCGAAATCGGTTGAAGCCACGCCCAGTTTTTATACAGTCGACCGCCTGCTTCCGCTCGGCCGTTAACACGATAGCTTGAGCAAAAACCGATATATCTTTACTAAACTCAGTCCACGTACTTATCTGAACTCACTTTGAATTGGTATAAAAAATGGCCGAAATCCGACTATGACCACGCCACTTTTTCGATATCGAAAATTACGAAAAAGTAGAATAAAATGAAAAAGTTCTGCAGGGCGAAATCAAAAGCACTTGGAATCTTGGCAGGAATACTTTTCGTGGTATTACATATATAAATAAATGAGCGGTACCCGACAGATGATGTTCTGGGTCACCCTGGTCCTCATTTCGGTCGATACCTCGAAAACGCATTCACATACACAGCTAAGGGCCACTCCCTTTAAAACCCTAAAATACTTTTAATTTGATACCCATATCGTACAAATACATTCTGGAGTCACCTCTGGTTCAACTTTATGGCGATATCCCGAAATGGCGTCCACCTGTAGAACTATGGCCCACTCCCTTTTAAAATCTCTTGAATACCTTTCATTTGATACCCATGTAATTCAAACACATCCAGGGTTACCCTGGGTCCATTTTATGACATGGTAATTTTCCCTAATTTTATCTCCAAAGCTCTCAGTTGAGTATGTAATGTTCGGTTACACCCGAACTTAACCTTCCTTACTTGTTAAAACCGATATTTTTGACATTCGGTGGCGGCGTTTGATATCTGCGCATATATCCCAGTACTTAGGTAGGTACTGTGCCATATTGATATGCAAAAAAGAAATATCTGAAGTAGAAAAGTGAATTTGTAGCTGTCCTATTCTTCCGGGGAAAAAAATTAAAAAAGTGTTATAAGTGTATAGGGGTTGAGCAGCTTTGGTCATAAGGAATGATTCTGAAAAAAATCTACTAAATCGGTTAATAATCACGCCCACGTTTTTTATAAGAGATTTTTGAAGGGATCTTTGGCAATGTAATATAATATTTCCAATATTGAAAGGCAAGATTATTTAGTATACACGATCTCTATTGATGAAATTTAGCGTGAAATAACTGAAACTAATGACGATAGAAGTGCTCAGCTGAGTATAAAATGTTCGATTGCACCCAAACTTGACGCCCTTACTTGTTTAAGTAAATCTTTTAAAGTCTGGGGACTTTATATATGTATTTGTGAGTATATGCATATATCAATTACTTACTTGGCGCTTGTGTGGTAGTTGTTGTTGCGAGTGTTGTGGTTGTTGTGGTCGGCAAATCCGTTACACCCGCATATTCAGTTGTTTGAATTTGTTCCACTGAAATCACTTGATCATCGAAATCACCAAAATCATTTCCATTTCCGTGTGCGCCAGCATGTGCTGCTTCTGCCGTCACCGTATGACCATTGCCTGTATTAGCGCTTGCAGCAGCAGCAGCTGCAGCAGCACTGCCATTACCTTTTCCATTGTTGTTGTTGCTGTGCTTCAAGCCTTTACCATTTTTAAGGTTTTTACCATTTTTTCCGTGGCGTGGTGGCGGTGCATTAACCGCTGCACTAGTTGCATTACTGTGGTTACCACCATTACCGTTACCATTGCCATTGCCGCCATTGATTTTACTTTTACCGTTGTGATAATCACCATTTCCGGTATTTCCGTTTTCATCATTTCCGCTATGCAATGGTATCGAATCAGGAGTTTCAATATAATTGTCCTCCATAGATGTGGGCGCATCTGATTTCTCTTTCGGCTGAATTTCATTCAATACAATTTCCCGTTTTTTTTTGTTTTTTTTATTGACGTTTTTCCATTGTTTGTGGTTATTTTAAAGTTGGTTATTGCAAATTTTCAGTTTTTTTTTGGATTTTACAGTGTTGTTGTAGTGTTATGGTTGAAGTGCAGTTGCGGCACAATATACACGGATTTTTGCATGTTCGTTACGTTCGCAACATGAAAGTAAACAAGAAAAATGTAAAACAAAAATTTTAAATATTCATACAATTTATGTTAAGGTTGGTTTACTTATTTTGCTGTAATATTTATTTATTTTTACTTTTGCATTCTTCATAAAAATACTGATGGAATGCCGCAATCTAATTACGTATTCCTGTAGAACTGTGCGTTTATTATTTACAAATTTATATGCACGTCCATTAATATTTGTACTTATTCTGACGAAATGCAAATAATATTTATACAGATACCAGAAGTACGCTTACTTACTTACTAAGAAAAATTTTAATGAATTTTGAATTCAAGCTATTTTTGAGTAACTTCCGCCGAGCTAGAGCCCTGAAACTTGGCACATTTTAAAAATGCACAAGATGGAATGAAATATCTCATCCGAAATTGGAAATCGTTACTTCCCTGCGAGCTAGACACTTGAAACTTTGAACATGGCTTAAAGATCGAATAAAAAGCGATTCTTAATTTAACAAGCTATTTATATGTATTCCATCAGCGAAACAGGATAAATTTTCACACGGTATGAATTAATAAATATGATTTAATCAGGGCGGATCCAGCACGATTTGGGAGAGCGATTTAAGTAAACTTTCCTTAAAATTTTTCATACAAAACACATACATATCTACACTCATCTACAAAAGTCATCATCACTCAGATTTTTCCAGTTTTTACTAAGTTTTGCTTCGACCTTCATTATTTTTGATATTTTTAGAAAATTATGTATTATCATATAACATCAACAATTCAAATATACACTTAAGACTTTTTAGAAAATTCGGGGAAATTCCGCGAATTTTCATGCAAATTTTTAGCTTTGAGTAAGAATTTTTAGAATTTATCTCTCAGAAAAATTCTAAAACTTCTTACCGAAAAGCTGAAAATTTGCATGAAAATTCGGAATTTTCCTGAATTTCTAAAAAGTTTTAAGTTTCTATTTGGATATTCAGGCGGCTTTTTGGCCGATATCAAACTATGAAATAAAAGATTTATTTTTATGTGTGTATATCTTTTTTCATAGTAGGGCATGGGATCACTTACACACGTTTCTCAGATTTTTTAGCACAAAGAAATAATTATCACAGCATTTTAAGACGGAGCCAGACATCTGCCAAATTGACAAATAACCGTAATAAATACAAATATATACGTATCGCATTGTTTTCTTGAATTCATTTACAATATTTCTACATGCCTTCAATTAAATAAAGCTTTATTGTTTTCGTACAGTTGAACCAAAAATATACCAAAAATATTACTTCAAAATTCATTTAACACGAAATTATAGAAGTTAAGTTCCTAATGGGCACAGCAGAATACATTCGGTTGTTGCGAGAGGATAGTATGCGTGCGCGCGGGGATGTGTGGCGCGCTTTCCTAGCGGTGCGCTTGCCTAAGCGAAAAAACAATTGCGTGAAAGCGCTTATGGGGTGACGACCGCTGATCTCGATGATAAGTACTGTGTCACTATGCTATAATCCTTTTTATAAGCTTTTATTTACTTTCACTTGGCTGTTGTTTGTAATCAAATCTTGCAAGTTATATTTGATACACTTCCCGGTTCCGATTGAGCTGAAATTTTGCACACATGTATAACTGCGATGACAATGCATATAACTTTTCGATAATTTGATAAATTATCGATAACAGAGTTATCGGTAAAGATTTGTGTTCACAAGGGAATAAAAGTCTAAGTCCTTTGTTTAGAAGGATGGTGAATAACCTACAGCGGCTCAAGAACGAGGTAACTTCGCTTGGTTGTGTAGAAGTTAGGCTGTTATCGCCCAATATGGCATACTTACTGCGCACTTGATTTTGTTTTACAGATTTAACCCACAGAGCAGAGAACTGCAATTAGTAGTTGTAAACTGAAATGCGGCATAGGCAAAGTCACAATAAAATATGATTTTAAGTTAGTTAGCACTGTTTGACACAATTTTATATGTGCTCTCTGTCAAAAATGCTTGAACTAACTTAGTCAGATTTTATTTCGATTATGAATATGCCCCATATATTCGCTTCATGATATAAAAAATCGTGTACTCATAAATAACAGTCAGCGTTATTTAAACGAAGCGATTCGTATCAGTCATTTGTTTGAGAGTCTTTTCATTCTGATACCGTGTAGCGTTGAACCCGAAAGACCTGACAACCGTAGATGCTGATATCCGAAGTGAAGCCACTTTTGTATAATATAACGTAAAAAAGCAAGAACAATTAATAACAAGAAAATATCCGTTGTGTGATAAAAAATTACGATGTACATTAGTATTATAACTTTTTATCGATTGGTTGTTGACAGTTTGGCTCAACGTATCGTTTCAAAAGCACAATTTTTTTACTCAGCTGATAAGCTGATTATTAGCAAGATCAATTAATTGATGGAACAAAATACAATGATCACATTGATGTTAATAATATAAGTGGGTGGAGACATTAACAAAACAGGTGGTCTTCCACAAGAACTAGAATATTTGTTGGTGCTATAGTTATGTTGAGACTTAACGTAGACGTTGCTAAGGGGACTTGCAAATGGAGTAATAGGTCACATCACTGAAATTATATGTTCATATTTCAGCCGTGCTCAACTATACCATACCGATATACCATCGGTTCACGTAGACTTTGGTAACGATGGCGTTCACAAAAACCACCTAAATCAGTGCAATTTCCTTCTATTTTAAATTAATCACGGCACAGCTGAAAGAAGAATGCTCCGATTGTCTTGTCGTGGGCTTCAACTCTGCACAAAATGAGGGAACTACTGTAAATCATGCTGTTATTTATCTAGGCTGTAAATTATTTGCTGCTGGTCAAGCTTATGTGGTTTTTAAGCCGAGTTAGTTCTTTAGCTGTCTTCGAATCGAAGACTTGACTATTCAAAGTTGACTTCGAAGAAACCTTGTATGTTGATGCATTAATAAAAGAAATTTATAGATCGAGAAACGTTACAAATAACTAAGCAAAATTACATAACTAATTTAAAAAATATTTTGCGCTACTAAAATTTAAAAAAATTGATATTTAAATTCAATTTAAGAAAAATGCTTTTCTAAGACCAGCTTTTATTACTTATTAATAAAACGAACTAAAAGTTAAAAAATGAAATTAAAGAAAAACAAATTTTTAAAAATAAGTTTTTATTATTGGTTAATAAAATTAACTAAAAAGTATAAATAAATAATTTTATGTTTGTTTAATGGTGTGTTCAGTTTTATACTTATATTAAGAAAATTGCCTGATGATGATTACGTTGGCGGTTTTCGAAATGGATCTCGCAATATGCCAGTAAATGTTTCTTTCTTTTCAGTTTTCTCTTAGAAAACATAATAATTGAAATTCATTATTATAAGCCGGCGTTAAGCTCATTAATTCTTAAATATAAGTATAAACTGAAACACCATTAAACAAACATACATAAATATGTACAACTGAGCCCGAGTTTACAAGCTTCTCATTCGCAACGCAGAAGAACTTTACAAACAGTAAGGAAGGTTAAGTTCGGGTGTAACCGAACATTACATACTCAGTTGAGAGCTATGGTGATCAACATAAGGGAAAATAACCAGTAGGAAAATGAACCGAGGGAAACCCTGGAATGTGTTTGTATGACATGTGTATCAATGAAAGGCATTAAAGAGTATTTTATGAGGGAGTGCGCCATAGTTCTATAGGTGGACGCCATTTAGGGATATAGCCATAAAGGTGGATCAGGGTTGACTCTAGAATGCGTTTGTACGATATGGGTATCAAATGAAAGGTATTAATGAGTATTTTAAAAGGGCGTGGACCTAAGTTCTATAGATGGACGCCTTTTCGAGATATCGCGTAAAGATGGACCAGGGGTGACTCTAGAATGCGTTTGCACATATGGCATCAAACGAAAGGTGTTAATGAGTATTTTAAAAGGGAGTGGGCCTTAGTTCTATAGGTGGACGCCGTTTCGAGATATCGTCATAAAGGTGGACCAGGGGTGACTCTAGAATGCGTTTGTACGATATGGGTATCAAATGAAAGGTGTTAATGAGTATTTTAAAAGGGAGTAATCCTTAGTTCCATAGGTGGACGCCGTTTCGAGATATCGCCATAAAGGTGGACCAGGGGTGACCCTAGAATTTGTTTGTACAATATGGGTATCAAACGAAAGGTGTTAATGAGTATTTTAAAAGGGAGTGGGCCTTAGTTCTATAGGTGGACGCCTTTTCGAGATATCGCCATAAGGTGGACCAGGGGTGACTCTAGAATCTGTTTGTTACATATGGGTATCAAATGAAAGGTGTTAATGAGTATTTTAAAAGGGAGTGGGGCTTAGTTCTATAGGTGGACGCCTTTTCGAGATATCGCCATAAAGGTGGACCAGGGGTGACTCTAGAATGCGTTTGTACGATATGGGTATCAAATGAAAGGTGTTAATGAGTATTTTAAAAGGAGTAATCCCTTAGTTCCATAGGTGGACGCCGTTTCGAGATATCGCCATAAAGGTGGACCAGGGGTGGACCCTAGAATTTGTTTGTACATATGGGTATCAAAACGAAAGGCTGTTAATGAGTATTTTAAAAGGGAGTGGGCCTTAGTTCTATAGGTGGACGCCGTTTCGAATATCGCCATAAAGAGTGGACCAGGGGTGACTCTAGAATGTGTTTGTACGATATGGGTATCAAATTAAAGATTTAATGAGAGTTTTAAAAGGAGTGGTGGTAGTTGTATATGTGAAGGCGTTTCCAGATATCGACCAAAATGTGGACCAGAGTGACCAGAACATATCTGTTGGATACCGCTAATTATTTATATATGTAATACCTGCCAGATTTCAAGGGTGTTTTATTCGCCCTGCAGAACTTTTTCATTTTCTTCTACTTAATATGGTAGGTGGTCACAACCATTTTACAAAGTTTTTTCTAAGTTATATTCGCGTCAATAAAACAATCCAATTACTTACCATGTTTCATCCCTTTTTTCGTATTTGGTATAGAATTATGGCATTTTTTAATTTTCGTAATTTTCGATATCGAAAAAGTGGGCGTGTCATAGTCGGATTTCGTTCATTTTCATACCAAGATAAAGTGAGTTCAGATAAGTACGTGAACTGAGTTTAGTAAAGATATATCGATTTTTGCTCAAGTTATCGTGTTAACGGCCATGCGGAAGGACAGACGGACGACTGTGTATAAAAACTGGGCGTGGCATCAACCGATTTCGCCCATTTTCACAGAAAACAGTTAGCGCCATAAAATCTATGCCCCTACCAAATTTCAAAAGGATTGGTTAATTTTTGTTCGACTTATGGCGTTAAAAGTATCCTAGACAAATTAAATGAAAAAGGGGCGGAGCCACGCCCATTTTAAATTTTCTTTTATTTTTGTATTTTGTTGCACCATATCATTACTGGAGTTGAATCTTGACATAATTTACTTATATACTGTAAAGATATTAAATTTTTTGTTAAAATTTACTCTTAAAAAAAATTTTTTTTAAAGTGGGCGTGGTCCTTCTCGATTTTGCTAATTTTATTAAGCGTACATACAGTAATAAGGAGTAACGTTCCTGCCAAATTTCATCATGATATCTTCAACGACTGCCAAATTACAGCTTGCAAAGTTTAAATTACCTTCTTTTAAAAGTGGGCGTGCCACGCCCATTGTCCAAAATTTTACTAATTTTATATTTGCGTCATAAGCTCAACTCATCTACCAAGTTTCGTCGCTTTATCTGTCTTTTGTAATGAATTATCGCACTTTTCGTTTTCGAAATTTTCGATATCGAAAAAAGTGGGCGTGGTTATAGTCCGATATCGTTCATTTTAAATAGCGATCTGAGATGAGTGCTCAGGAACCTACATACCAAATTTCATCAGATACCTCAAATTTACTCAAGTTATCGTGTTAACGGACGGACGGACGGACGACGGACATGGCTCAATCAAATTTTTTTCGATCCTGATTATTTGATATATGGAAGTCTATATCTATCTCGATTCCTTATATATGTATCAACCAACCGTTATCCAATCAAACTTATATACTCTGTGAGCTCTGCTCACGAGTATAAGAACAAATCGACTATAGCACATAAATCAATATAGAGACAAAATGTCTCAATTGTGTTGTTAGTGTAGAAATGAGAAAAACTGAATTAAGCATGAAAACAATTACCAGCAGGATGGCCTAGTGGTTAAAGGCTACCGCAGTTTCACCATGTGATTCACGGTTCGAATCCCAGTGAAACATTTGATAACATTACAAAATTGCCTGATGATGATTACGTTGGCGGTTTTCGAAATGGATCCATCGCAATATGCCAGTAAATGTTTCTTTCTTTTCAGTTTCTCTTAGAAAACATAATAATTGAAATTCAATTATTATAAGCCGGTGTTAAGCTCATGAATTCTTAAATAAAATAATATTATTTAAATCGTTTTTACATACAACCATTAAGGTTATGTCTCTTTGCAATGTAATTTCTTTCTTTCAGTAAAGTAGTCGTGATTATTTTAGGAATTGGACAACAATTACTTTCAAAGCCCGAAGGCATAGAACGCGACATGCAATATCTATAAAATCATCCCTAGACAGCGATCTATTAATCATAGTAATTAGTAAGTCTACTTGAGCATAATTCAATGAACTCGTATCTCAATATTTGTGTAAAAAAAAACAACCGAAAAAATTGCTAAAATTAGAGTAGATGCTATTTTCACGCAGGTAATTATATTTTTAGACCAAAATCAATGAAGTATGCACATATGTACATAGTGTATTTATATATTTTGAACCCTCAGTAGCACATTACTAATCGACCAAGTCGTTAACAGCATCATTATGTCAGACACTTTGCTTGCACTTACCGGATATCCACGAAAGATGTGAGTTGCCTGCTTTCGTGATGTTTGTCTCGGCGATGTGGGTGGCAGACGATGTGTAGTTGTTGTTGTAACTGTCGTTAGCATAGGTGGCGCAAGAGGAGTTGGAGGGGCACGTGTGGTTGTTGTTGTACTGGTTGTGGTTGTAGTTGTTGTGGTAGTTAGAAAACCCAACTCAGCAAGACGTTTCATATGAAAATCCTTTTGAGCTTCAACTGCAAAGTGGTAGACAGAAGAAAGTGGAAGGAAAAATTTGAAAAAATAACAAATAAGGGCACACTGCAGCAAACTTTATTTAATTAAGCTCATTTATAGCTAATTAATTTAATATCTATGTATATGCAATGAAAGGTTTACTCACCAACACACGGATTAAGCCATAGTAAGCGCCTCCAACCCACACATTGATAAAGGTGCTGGGGATCTGTACCCTGACATGCACAGGTGGTGCGCAACATTGTGCCAAGTATGCCAATCATAGCAGTACGACAACCACTCGGTCGCCCTGCACACTTCTTTGTCACACTGTCCACGGCACACGCTTGCTCGTAGTACTCTAATTTGAGCCTAAAACCCACAAAAGATAAAAGAATAAAAGGGGAAAAAATTAGCAAATAACGACAGTTCATTTATTAGTTAATAAAACTTAAGTGAAAAGATGTGTTTTAGATTGAGACGAAGGACGCATAACTGGCTTTCGTATAGCATCCAATATATATGAGCATACAGTTGCTTGAAGCCAAATGATCCCACGTGTTTTGAAATCTCAGAGGGTAAAAAAGCTATTATAAGAGCCAAGCCCTCCAAGTCAAAAGGCCTAGATGGTATAGCCATGCCAATGCTTCCACAGCTTCGCGATACAGGAGGGATTCCCCTCGGGCCCGGGGTTTCTCAGGGAGCCCGCGATTTAGAGGTTCTAAAGCTTTTTTTTAATTCAGGAGAGTCTTTAGTTGTTTCATATGCAAATTTTGAGCCGAATTTCAAAAGCAACGAATATTGATAATGATTTTTTGCCTGGACCTGAGGAGACAATAAAAACATGAAACCAAAATGTATGTTTACAAGAATCCGAAATCGTCAAGTTTTCGTTGCGACACTGATGAAGGTTCATCTTCAAAAAGCCTTCCAACAATACCACCAACTCTGTATCCAAGTCCAGATTATTAAAACGACTTCGATATCGGTACCGTGAATAATGAGTTTTTGCGATCTGAGAAGTCAACGAAATAATTCGTCGAGGTCATCAAAAGTGTCCTGTTATTTTTCGTTCGGGGCATTTCCTACCTCGTTGTTAAACAGAATCTTGCCAAATGGAGAGAAAGTGAAGCGTGACTGGTTAGTGTGCAGTGCCAGTAGCAAGCTTTTTATTGCCTACCATATCGTCTGTTAAGCACCAATACTTTAAATCGACCTAAAATTTGTTGTCCTCACGGATATTCGAAATTCCAGGTATGGAAAAAGCTATACGATAAATTCGCATCACACGAAAATACTCAAATGTTATATTCAATGGCGATCTTTACAAAATCTAATTCCAAAGGATGCTACAATTGATACACTTATCAATGTGGAAAGAAATTTTATATAGGATTTTGAACACTATTTTATTTTTGGGTGAAAGGGGCCTTGCTTTCAGAGGCGAAAGTATATATCTTGGTGAAAGAAACAATGGAAATTTTTTGGGCATGTTAGAACCCTTAAGCTATTATGATCCGATACTTAAAGATCAATTGGGGGAAAGTTAGGATTTCAAAACAGCAGCACAAACGTTTAGAAGTTGACTATCTTTCGCAGACATTCAGAACGGGTTTATAGAAATTTGTGCAAAACACGTGAGGGAAACTATATTAGATCAAGGCAAGAAAGCCAAGAATTTTGCTAATATATTGATGCTGCACCCCGATCACGTTGACTACGTCATTTGCGCTACTCCATTTCAATTCGAAAGCAACAAACTTACTATTCAAGGAGGTTTTTGACTTTCGTGGATTGTAACTAAAACCTAGTTAGGAAATCGCTGATTTAATTTGCCAAACTCTAGTAAACATGAAATCCCATTAAAAGATTGTCGTGCACAAGGGTACGATAACGGCGCCAATATGAAAGGAGCTTACAACGGAGTACAACGTCACATTCTCGACAAAAACTCGAATGCTGATTACTCGCCTTGTGCAACCCACAGCCTCAATTATGTGTTGTTGATGCTGCAGAATGTTGTACGGCTGCAATTATTTACTTCGGAGTTGTGCAAAAATGTTTTACTATTTTCAGAGCAGTCCACAACGATGGGACATCTTCAAAAAAATGTACCGAGCTCTCTTCACAGTCTTTCAGACACTAGGTGGTCGGCTGAAAATTAGGCAATCAGACCATTCGCAAACCATCTCCAGGAGAAACATAAGCCTAAACGTATTACTTAAGCTAAATTTGACTGCACAAGCATACGGAGATATTTCCCGGCATTCTCAATTACATCAACAAGTTCGAATGTATCTTGCTGTCCTCAATTTGGTTTAAAATACTGACTACCATTAATGAAAGAAACGTAGTACTCGCAAGCTAGAGACGCCACCATAGATGTTGAGGTCCGACATCTGGTTGCCCCATAAATGCAGAAGACAAAAATTCTGAAACACATTTTTTCAGAAAACATTAGTCAGAACGCTTTTTCCAGAAAGCCAAACTTCAGAAGTAAAAATTCAGAAACAAAAATTTAGAAATCAATATTCGGAAGTCAAGTTTCAGAAGTCAGAATTCAGAAAGTAATCAGACAGCAAAAAAACATTAAATTTTGCGCAAAATATGTATAATACCACCAAATTGTTTGAAGTCAGTCCGTACAAATAATTCTGTCAAAAGGTGGCACAACGTCATTCGAAGTGCGTTTGGGACACACGTTAATATATTTAATTTCATAAATTAAATTAAAAAACTAACATGCAATAACAGAAACAAAACTGCAGCAATTTTTATCTGGAGGCGAGCCATTTCGGAAACACAAGATAAAACATAAAGACTTCGTTTTTTTACTATTGTGAATTCATTTAACATTTTAGATTTTACTAACTTTTACTTTATCCATAATCCTTCCAAATAAATGAACGTGTCTCAATTTAAGAAAAAATTTATGGTTTTCTGTTGTCTGATTACTTTCTGAATTTTCACTTCTGAATTTTCATATCTGAAATTTGACTTCTGAAATTGACTTCTGAATTTGACTTCTGAAATTTGACTTCTGAGATTTGAATTCTGAGTTTGACCTCTGAATTTTATCTCTCTGAAAAAAGGGTACTGACTAATGTTTTCTGAAAAAACGTGTTCCTGAATTTTGTTTATCGAATTTATGGGGGGCACCCCGGCATATATTTGCCTACTAGTTGATTTGAAGTTGATCAGGAACCAATGGAACAATTTATACGAATGAAAAAACAGGTGCTTTCAATTGAACATTTCGCCAAAGCTTCCGGACAATCGAAAGATAAAACCCAAAAGACGTTTTGATATAACGGAAATGAGATGATTACGGATGATTCAAAGTCTTATTTTAAAAAGGATAATTTCCTGGTGATCATTGGTTCGGTAATCACTAGCATTACTGAACAATTTGCAGCTATGAGAAATTTGAGCGAGACGTTTTCCTTTTTGTGACAATTTGAAGATATGGATGAACTACGGTTCGGGCGATCGCAGCAAAATTTGTCGAAAAATCAAGTCGGTCATTTCTCAAAGCTTAGAATGCAAAATAATTCACTTGAAACACATTTACGAAGCAAGTTTTGATAAAGGTCTGTCACCATTGGAATTGCTAAATGCCGTCTATTGTTCAAAATATGTGTACGATTTTCCCCAACATTTGTTTTGCTTTACGTATCTTTTGCACAATACTTGCCACTGTAGCTAGCGCAGAACGTTCCTTCAGCGTACTTTCAAGATCAAGAACTTGCATAGCTCATGTTCATCCCAAGAGCGAGTTTCAGGACTTTCCACGCTTTGTGTTGAATCGTTTTGGCAAGACAGTTAAATTTTGATGTTATTTTAAAAATTTTGCAGCGAAAAAAGCAAGTAAAGCCACGCTTTGATATCCGAACTTTCTATATTGAATAATTAAAATTTATATATAAATGTAAGGCGAGGTAACCTCCGAAGAGATTTTAGGCCGAGCTTCTCTTCCAATTTGCGTCGTGCTCCTTTTTAATTTTTCCTACAATAGCGGGATGGGACCTACTTGTTTTATGCCGACTCCGAATGGCATCTGCGAGGCAGATGAGTTTTCACTGAGAGCTTTTCATGGCAGAAATACCCTCGGAGTGCTTGCCAAACACTGCCCGAGGGACGACCCCGCTTAGAAAAATTTTCTTCTAATTGAAAAACCTTATTTCCAAAATTTTGATGCTGCTTTGCCCGGGGTGTGAACCCAGGGCATTCGGTGTGGTGGGCGGAGCACGCTACCATCACACCACGGTGGCACGCATTTGAGATTTATAATCATCATAAAATTTATCAGAATAATACATTTCTAGCTATAACTATAAAAGATTATTTGAAACAATATGTGGCTGTTAAAATAGAATTTTATTTCTACGTTACAATAAAATAGTAAAAATAGTAAATATTCTGTGTTAATTTTATATTCAAAGATTCATGAATGAGACATCATTAATTCTAGTTAATCAAATGTATTAGTGGACTTTTTATAGGGGTGCACGTAAATTGTTTAGTCCCGGGCCCGGCTTTTCGCTCTACGGCCCTGGTTGGTAAGCAGGTAAATGGTCGGAGAACCAACAGAAATTAACAGGAAGCTCATAATGGATGATGCCTCATTTCCGCTATTGAAAATAAGCAGCTCTTACAGCACCACCTATCGTACTAAATACTTCTGCCATCAGCTCTAGTCTATAGATAGGAAAGAGGTATTTCTGGCCAACTTATTGAATGTAAGTACTTGGCTGAGCTTTTAAAATTTACCAAAACTTCATCCTTTCATGCTAATTAGAATGCCTTATGGGATTTCATGCGGTGCGGCTTGGTATTTTAGACAGCTGCCCTATCTGTATCAAAGATGACGAGGTGAAATTATTCAGTGACTTTAAGACCAAGTACCCAGTTTTAGCTAGGACAAAGTGTAAATATCTCGGTCGGGCCGTTAGCCAAAAAATCGCGAAATAAACGTTTTAGATGTGGCAAGCCAGCTGCGAAAATATATCACGCGGTTGATTAAAAGCGAAACTAACCACAGATGTTAAGGTATGGTGCCGCTAATTAGCATCTGTTTGAGAGGAAACTGTTCGATATATACATATATTTATATATAAATGAGGTAGGAGCTGAGCTTACAATCCGCCTCGGGAAAGCCTGCAAAAATAATTTCAGCTCTCGCTCAGAAGGCTATTGTTATCCAACAGCTAAAGACACCTCTTGGGTTAGGCGCCAATTAATGATTCAATTAACGAATTCAACTCCAAAAACTTTATGTAATTTGTAAAATGTAAGCTTTCTCATTGTCACTGTCATCGACTGTACTCATCTCCTTGCAACTGCATTGCGGAAATGTTTGTCAGCATTTTACTTTAGAACCCTAAGCACGACGAGAGATGAAGAAGTGAAAAATTGCTTATATAAGCACTTATAAAAACAAATTTCTCATACACACTTGCTACGAGTTTGGCTCCTCTTAAAATTCGTTCGTATATATGTGTGTATAATTGTCCTTACGCCACATTCCTCAATGCTTAGAAAATGTGCCGGCAGCATATTTTTGCTGCTGATTCCTTTGCTGACACAACATCTTGGCAACACGTTCAAGCCCTAATTGCCATGTCATCGTTGTCTTAAGAGCACTGCAATTAAAACATAATTGAAGTTTTCAACGCTTCATCGTTTGTGTGGTGGCTGGCTATTGGTGTAAGAATAGCACATGAAACCTTTATAGAAGGTGGACAGCTGGGACGAAATGTAACATGCCAATTTTAAAAGCACACCAAATGGTGCTGGTTTGGCCTCCTGCTGGCAAAGCTTGTCATTTGAAATTTTAAATGACACATAATCAACTCTTCTCCACCTGTGCTCTCAAGTATTTGCCGCGTTGTTATTGTAGTACAATAGTTATCTAAGGGTTAAACTAGAGGCATGTAGTAGCATCCTTCAAACTTTGTTCCTTGTACATTGAGATTAGTATTTTCTTTTTGTTATGACAAACCACTGGCATACCACAGACAATCTCGGCTTTCCAACATAAAATAGCATTACATTGCGGTCATAGGAATTGATACGTATCTTTTTATATATGTGCGTAGATATGTATATGTAATTTTTATACTCAGCTGAGCAGAGCTCACAGAGTAAACTAATTTCGTTCGCATAACAGTACCCCGTAACGGCATAAACTAACCGAGATAGATATAGACTTCCATATATCAAAATGATCTGGGCGAAGAAAGAAATTCATTTAGCCATGTCCGTCCATCCGTCCGTAAACACGATAGCTTGAGTAAATTTGGAGGTACCTTAATGAAATTTGGTACGTAAGTCCGTAGGCACTCATCTCAGATCGCTACTTAAAATGAACGAAATCGAACTATAACCACGCCCACTTTTTCTATATCGAAAATTTCGAAAAACCGAAAAAGTGCGATAATTCATTACCAAAGGCGGATAAAGCGATGAAACTTGGTAGGTGGGTTGACCTTATGATGCAGAATAGAAAATTAGGAAAATTTTGGACATGGGGCGTGGCACCGCCCACTTTTAAAAGAAGGTATTTTATAAATTTTGCAGCTATATTTTGGCAGGTGAGTATGTAATGTTCGGTTACACCTGAATTTAGCCTTCCTTACTTGTTTATGTTACATGTTGTACGTAGAAGCTTAACATGAAAAGTTCCGAATGAAAAACCAAAAAGGGTAGCAAAACATGTTGATTGCTGTTAATGCTGCATACCTTCGCACATTCCTTCCACATTCTTCATGTGAGAACACACATATATATATGTGTATTTATTTTACTTGGAACGTATGTATGTATTTACTCATACTGAGAATGATATCTTACGAAAGAAGTTGAACTTCTTACGCAGATACTGAGAAAATTATATTCGGATCACACACACCTTTCGATTCCCGATATCCACTTAAGTTATTCAAAATCGGAAGCTAGCAGTTAAGATTTTTATAGAATTTACCCTTCTCTTCATCCTAATTTCATTCACTTTAAATACACCCGATTGACATCTTGTTAAAGGAGCAAGCTTTCTAGAGAACGGTATCCGCCACCTCAACAAGACTACTGTAAGAGCAGAAATGGTTTTTCATGTTGCTGTCGAACGGATCAGTCAAGAGCATGATATATTAGGTGCCATTGTAATGGTACAAATAGAACAGTGATGAATCGCCTCTGTTAGATTTCATCAGCACTGAGTGGCAGAAAAGTCATGGCGAAGGGAGGGGAGCGTTGGTTCAAAGAAATGAGAGAAGGGACACTGTTTCCTGGGTTAGAGGAAAGAGGCTGCAATGAAGAGGCTGGCGATCTGGCAATGCTTGTCAGAAGGAAATTTCCGAACACATTGAAGGACAGAGGCATCGTCGTGTCGATGAAAGGTGGTCTTAATCATATCGACACGATGTCAACCCTAAACAAACAGAGCTGTTTGTAGCATAAGAACCAGACTGTGTTCAGAGGAACGAACAACGTAGGGAATATAAATAAAATAGCGGCGAAAAACAAGGAGGACTGATTACACAAACAAGGGGTATATAATCAAGTTAACATGTGAATGCCAGCAGAGATGAACGTACTTGGAACCATTGAAATATATGAACACAAAACATATCAATCTCTCAAACTTATACACACAAAAACCTTGAAATGACAAAGACAGGCTACTCACATGAGTACAAAAGTATGAAATCAAGACTAAGAATCAAATTAGAACCACTAACTTCTGCCTGCCAACGAATCGCACATTGCCATAAACAAAACAACGCTCAAAACCGATTTGTCTGCGATGACTTAAATATTGTCTGCGCTATAAGGACCCCAGTCGTGCGTATAATTTTTTGAACTTCACACCTTTCAGCATTTTGACCAGCTTCGTCTTTATCTCTGGTAGGGCAGACTATTGTGTGCAAGCTCCAGCGCATGTTGGTACATAAAAAACTAATATTCCATCAAGGGAGCAATGGAATGGGAATCAACTAGGTGGGATTATGGGAAACCTTGACACGGATGGATACAAATTGAATAGGTTTGGTTGAACGAGGGAAGGTGGCATGGGGTATTCTTCCAGAAGCTCAACAGGATGTTTAGGCTATCATACTACTGTAACATCTTTCATGCGGAGGTACCGTTATAAAAGACGTGTTAAATGGAATACTGTTCACCACTAATGACTGTGATATAGGTTAATATTTACTCTGATATTCAAGCTGCTGTCAAAGCGCTCTGCCACCGTAACTTAAGGGTAGTTAGGGATCGGGTGACCGCACTTGCATTGGCATAGAACTACTTTTTCAGTAAAATAATCTGGGCGGCAGTCCTAATAACTTTCCCGCTGTTTGCTTAGCCGAAAGCACTTGCCAGTAAAGACTTTGGCACGTTGTCTCTACTACTGAACAGGCGGGATTCGAGTGAGCTAAACAAGAGCTAGACTGACACTTCCTTCTCTTAGTAGTTATCGAGGTTGTTTTCTGGCCATTTGTAAATTGCAAGCGGTCGTCGAAGCAGGGAACTGCCTAATGGGAGTTCATGATTCGGGCTTTAGTTCCAGCTGTCTAATCTGTATGGGGGGCGACTAGTGGAATCATAAAGTCACCAGCTATATAGACTTTGCTAGGTCGGTAAGAAAATAAAGACATTAAGGAATATGACGGTTTTTTGCAATCGGGTTTGAAAAAGCTTACGGCCTGGATTGGATTTCTTTGAATGAGTGTCATTCAGCAATCACCCTGTAAATACTTCGGGAGCGACGACTGCAAGAACAACAGATAATGGGAAGCGACTTTTTGTGAAAGCTTATGTGAAAGAATCATATACTACTCTTATTTTAAGAGTTGAGAGAGAGTCATTTGGTGCATCATACAAAGTCATTTATAACGTTGGAAAATTTTCTGCATATGTGGGCAACAACACTTTTTCAGTCTTCTGTAATTTATTTATATACTTATGCTTTTATATGTGTAATGAGAAATCAGAGGAAAATGTGAACTATTGAAATTTATTTAGCACTACTTAGCTCAAGTTCTCCATTTTGCTTATTCTGTATGACTCATTTACATATGGTTATGTTTACGGGCCCCTCTGTAATTTCGTTCATATTTA
>JARSSU010041136.1:0-46676 GCA_029619165.1 Eurosta solidaginis
AAAATTTAATCTCCTCCGCAAAGACAGCGCGCTCTTCCAATACTTGTGATGTTTTCTCTCAATTCGATAAGAGTTTATGTATGTGTCTCTTTTACAGTTCAAATTGACTTGAAAAAACCACTTTGACATTTTTAGTATAGTTTAAGCAAAAGATTTTGGAACACTTCAGCTCATTGAGCTTCTCAAAAATATGCTTACTTGTTTTTCTGTTATTGTTTAGAGTAAAAGATTAATAGAGCTTATGTGCATATAGATCTAAGTAGAAAATTAAGTAATTTAAAAAGAGCATGGTTTATATAACATAGCAAAATAACGCTTTACAACTATTTTGCAAAATTAATTTTACTACACCGAGAGAAATGTAAAATACCCAATCAAATTTGTTGTTCTTGAACTAGCAGGCATTCAGTAAAAGTGATCGTATTATGGTTATTCAGCCGAGTTTTTTTTTCTTTTTTTGTCAAGAAAACAATTTGTTTAGTTGTTTCAAAGGAGGAAAAACTGTTGGGTTCAGGTTAACAATATTCTGTAAAAAGAACAGATTCTTTATCAATCTTAATGATATTTTCTGTTAAAATAACAGATTTCTTTGGTAATTTCACAGCGAATATTCTGCAAATATATCAGCTTACTTCAAAGAGAAACTTGCGCTCTCGCCGATCACAACTTTGTTTTTATGAATATTGTGCCACTGCAATCTTTGTCATAACAACAGTCACTGTTATTCTAATGTTGACACAATCTGTTATTTTGACAGTTTTTATTTGCATTCTTAGGGTTGTTGCTTAATAGAGCAGAGCTAGGCGGTCACCGTGGTGTGATGGTAGCCGTGCTACGCCTACCACGCCGAAACTCCTGTGTTCAAGGCCTGGAAAAAGAAACGTCAAAACTTTAAAAACAAGTTTATTAAGCACAGTCGGAAAGTATTAGAACAAGATGAAAAAAGTTGTTTTTAACAGTTTATCGTATCATTTATTAAAAATTATTCACATATTCGCAGTAGTTTTGTACATTCAACGTGTTCTCTGATCCGAAGACATTTCTAATGAATTTTACTGATAGTTCTATCAAAATTAATAAGATAACAGTGAGTATTTTACTTTAAACAATTTTCTTCAAAATTGCCACCTTTTGCTTTGATGACTGCAGCGCACAATTTCGGCATTCTTCGATGAGTTTTTGAAGTGTTCGATGTGGAATATTATTCACGTCGTCAAACATCCCAGAGGTCAGGAAGGCTTGGTGGCTTTAGATCTCTCACACGTCGATCCAATTCTTCCACAATAGCTCGATGGGATTTAAATCGGGTGATTTTGGTGGCCACTTCCATTGTATCAAGGTCACCTCCATCTTTTTTTTCGTTCTGAATAAGAAATACAATGTTTTATGTATGTTTCGGATCGTATCTTGTTCGTAATGATCCACGACCTATCAAATGATGCCAGATGGTATTGCATGGCATTGGAGTATACTGTGATACTGCTCTTTTTCATAATCCCTTAAATTTTTTTTAGTTGGCCAACGCCAGCGTAGCTAAAACACCCCAAACCATCACTGAGCCACCGCCATATTTCACAGTTGGCACAATGCAATCTGCTTTGAATATTTCATTGACGTTTCTACGAAGATATTGGCGCCTATGGCTACCGAAAAGTTCGAATTTTGATGCGTCTGACCATAAAAATGGTTTCCACTGATCAATCGTCCAGCCAATATGTTCTTGAGCGAACTTCGGTATTTTCTGTTTATTTAGATACTGGCCGTAGAAGTGGCTTTCTGACACCAATCATACCTTTTTCTTTAAGCCGGCTTTTGACTGTCGTGAACGGTATTGGTGAATCCAAGTCTTCATTGATTTAGCACGAATTTATGATGCAGATTTCCATCGATTGGCTTTACTTATTGCATATATTTGTTTTTAGATTTTTGATTTGTCTTTCTTGGTCAACCAGATCATTTTCTGTTAGTATTTTGTCCAGTTTCCCGATATCTTCTAAGGGCTTATGAATTAAACACAGAGATATTTTCAAAGGTTTGAATATTTTTCAATAATTTTTCACTGTTTTTTGCTAAATAATGACTTGGGCTCGTATTTCGACGGATATTTCCTTTCGCTTGACCATTTTCAATCTGAAAAAATACAATTCTGGGGCCATTTCAACATCAACATGTTTTTTATCTTGTGCTAATACTTTCCGACTGTACTGTATGTTGTATTTCTTTTTTTTTCACAAAGCTGTGGCTTACATTTGATGACTGTTTGATTTTTTGTTGATTTGACTGTTGTAAACTCAGTTCAGAATCAAAAATTTGTGCGAAGTTGATTCAACAGCAATGGATAAAAATTAACAGAAATATCGGTTGAAATGCACGAATTCGGTTGATTTTTTCATCCAGTGTCTTTTTCTAGCTTAGGCCAGGTCGATTTGTAAGGAGGCCAACAAAAAAATCGCCCATGCTCTGTGAAAATCATATTCTAGGGAACAAATAAGAAACTTTACGAAAGAACCATACTCTTAACCGAATTCTGATGTCCCACCCTTTGGGTCGACTGCAAATTTTGAAAAATTCCCACTTTGAAATGCCTATGTTTTTTCATTTTGGAGTTTTTTCTCTTTAGAAACTATTTAGTCAGAAAATATGTAAATGAAAAATGAAATTTACCTAGTAAAGAAAAGAATGAAAAAAATTATTAGAAAATTAGAGTTTTTACAACAACTTTTCAAAAACCAAGGCATCACTGTGATGCAGTACGGCATGTAAAAACATAGTTGTTGGGCTTTTATTCAACGTTTTAAAAAATGAGTATCACTGTGGACACAAGTCAGATCGTAAAAGTGCCTGTGTTGTTTTTTTTAAGCCACCACAAGAGACAGCAGGTAGAATGAATTGCGCTCTACCAAAGTTCAAACCCAAAGGGGGGGGACAATCAGAAGTTATTTTAGAGTATGGTGCCTCCCTGCAAAGTTTATTATTTGATCCCTAGAATACGATTTTTACAGAGCAATGATGGATTTGAAATCGACCCTCCTTAGTGAGCGTACTAAAATAATCATATTAAAAATTACAAAAAAAAAAAAACTATTAAAAAAAATTTGCTTATAATTATAAGATTTAAAATTCACCAAATGCCTTTAAGTTTTTTAAGTATTTAATAAGGAAGAAAAAATGGAAATTTTCAAATTATGTAATGTTATTGTTGTATGTAAGTGAAACCAATGCAAGGGACAAAAACCAAAAGAATGAATTGTTGAACGCGGTAAAGAAGTCAAATTAATAAAAAATGGTAAGCAATTAAAACAACAAAACGATTGGCTAGAATAATGGGAGAATTAATTAGAATTAGATGTAATGAAAACTAAATTAAATCAAAATTAAATACTTCAACAACTGAAAATGAAACTGAAATCTGAGAAGTGCATGGCAATATAAATGTATTGAAAATATGTAACGCAATAAAATTATCGAATAATTAATTCAACCGATAATTTTATCAAAAAAAAAGATAATTATAAAATTAAATTTGATGTGGTTTCGAAAATGCTTCGGTTTTCAATTAAATACATGTACGCATTAATATTTATTAAGTGACTGGAATTTTAGCGCTACAACAACAAATGCAATACAAAAAAACAATTATAAAAATGTGCATAAAAGTATTTGTGCGCAAATTTACATAAACAATTTTAATATTGTAGCAAGATAATTAAAAACAAATATGCACATCAATGTAGATATATATGTGTTTGTTGTTGTGTGTACCCAGTCGTAACTTTATCTTAATTCTGTAGCATTTTAATGCAAATAAAGCAGAGAACAAAAGCGCAACCAAAATATAAGAAAGTATAACAAACCAATGCGGAAGTAAACTGCTAACGTAAATGTTATAATTATAAAAATTACCTACATAACTCTTTTAAAAGAGGAAATTAAAATTAAATAAAAAAGAACAGAAAAATTTACAACAGAAATACGTATGAACTGCAAATTTTTGAATAGCGACATGCGTAATTAAGGAATGAAATGGAAATTTGTTGGTTAATATTGACTAGAATAATATAGTTACACAAAATTTTTATTGCATTACACTTTCATTAGCATTACACTATATTGAAAAACTTTGGTGGCGCACTATCAGCTGCGTGATAGTGCTGCCTTTCTACACCAAGACAGCAAAAATTTATTGTAGTTGCTTTATTTTTTCACTATCACTCAGCTGAGTGAAAAAATAAATTTTAAATTAATGGAAGTTTTGTATTCCTCCACTCAAATTAGTGAAGAAAAATTTTTGTGCATTAAGGGCCAAGTAATGGTGACTTATAACCATAAAACCATAACCAGATAAAACAGCTGATCGAACCTACCATATGGAAATCAATGTAATCGATTAATGGTGTCATACCCTAAAGCTAACGCCATAACCATTACCATAGCCAACCAATTGGTTTTTGGTTTCTGTCATATCCGTAACCTGAAAATATTTGAGTTGGTGAATTTAATAACTTTTTGTAGGTTTTATTCATTGTTTTGGATACGTTATGACTAAGAGACCTATTTTTTGTGGAATATCTTTGTAATTTTTTGCGTTTTCTTCAATTTTATGAAATTTTCACGATTTTTAGGTTACGTCACCATTAATCGATCACATTGGAGATGGTTATGGATATGGCTATTCTCAATACCAGCTTTTTGTGAAAATTTTATCAGCTTCAATACCACTATAGCTGAGTGTGACTAATATTTTTTGTATTACCACTTAACTGTGAAGGAATGCTGGTGGTGCACAGTGATGCCATCGATTCGAGAAAAGAAAACCCACGAAATTGGATTTATTTACCCACTTTTTCCCCTGCTTCGAGTGAGAAAATGCTCAATTTTACCCACCAAGATAAAAGATCCTTAATATATATGGATATGTAAAAAAATAGTTGCAATCAAAATGGAAAATTTAGTGCATACGCAAATATTTATTTATTTGTAACTTAGAACAATTTTTTTCACATAAACCGACATTTTTTGTATTTGGCTTTATAAAGTTGTACATGTTTTTTCGTTACCTCAAAATTTATACAATTGATATTTCTTGAGACAAAAGAAGTTCTTATCTTTACTAAGCTGTTTAATGTTAACAATACAAGCGGTGTTAAAGGTGCAGCTGATTGCTAGTTTTTTCATTTGATTTACATTAAATCGTTTGACGCAGTTCGATTTTGACATAAAACCAGAGAATTACAAAAGCAAAATCCACTGTGTTTGTTTGTTTCTATATATGTATGTCGCGCTGCCGCCACCTTATACGATTCCGCCATGAAACTGACTAAAGGGCCCATTATTGATACTTAGCATAGACTTTACTTGGCTTGAGAACTGTCACTTACAGTTCTGTTAAATGAACATTGCATGTTACTGATTACTCAAAACTTAGCAACACTTAACTTGACTTAGAAGTCTGTTGAATTTTGATTTTCTATGTAAGTTCTAAGTGACGTTTACATTTTGAGATGCCATTTGTTTGTTTCCATTTCATTTTGACATTTTGTCATACAAATTGACATTTATTTAAAAATAAATTTCAACGCTGATTATGATGCCAGGTTGTATGCGCCAAGTGGAGTATAATCGTGGCTAAGTTGCCAAGTTTACGCCAAGTCAAGTCAGGTCTATGCTAAGTATCAGTAATGGGGGCTCTTGAAAGAGTTTTCATAACATTCAACCAACAGATATGTAGACGTAAAACTATGTGTTAAAAAGAGATAAATGCACTTTGTATTTTGAAAGCACAAATAACGGTTCGCAACAGAGTAGCCAAGTTGAGTAAAACATTCGTAAGATTTTACAATCAATAAAGGTGTGTTCGCATAGCACAACTGCTCAACTGAGCAATTAAACATTATTCATTTCGAAACTACCCACATTTTGTTCTGCTGGCTTGCGGAAGTCCCCAAAACCCACGTTTTGGCATCACTAGTGGTGCATTAATGCACTACCCCAAACTCTCAATTCATGGTCGAGCCATAAAAAACGTTTTCATATAGATGCATTCAACGCAATCTTATGTATGATGAGTAGATTGCACGTATTTTTATGGAGAACAGCAGATCGAGCGACACTAGGAAAATATGACACACAAAATTTGATAATCTTCTAGAGTTGGATTTCAATTCGGTTCTTAGTCGATTAAATTGATATTTTTTAAAGGAGTGAGGAATCGATTTTTTTGCTAGTATCGTTCGATTTATTTAGCCTTCGAAGTTTTGGTCATCTTACAGTAACAGTTACTTAAACTTAAAAATTATTGAAAAAAATGGGCAGAAAATGTAATAATTGTATTGTATAATTCATACAAATAGACAACATTGGCTAATTCTTTGCAGTTCTATATTCATATAGAACAAACGCAAAAATACCAGTTTCTTTGAAACCGCCACCAACAAAAATTATAATTTTAACACACGATTTCATTAAGTATGTACTGTGCAAAGAATAAAATATGCAAGGAATGCAACTGGGGTAAAATTTACAACAACTACGGCATGACGTGGCTTAATGCGTTTGTAACACTTCAACTATCGTAGCAGTGCGGGTTCAAATCCAACTCCCGGGAGAAAAGGCTTTAAGGAGATTTACAAGGTATAATGGAAACAGCTGTCGTCCTGTCCATCCTGATGTCACGTTTTTTAAATTTGTCCCAAATTATTAAAATAGTAATTCTTATTTTATAATATTTCAATATAAGTGCCATCAAAGGAGATCAAGGAATGCTTTCTGGCCGCAGCGTCTTCATGTATTTGCAAAACATGATCTAGCGGTTGGCTTCACGGAGGACCATAAATCGCCTGCGGGACTTTTCTCTCGTACACTCTAATTGACCGTCCCATTGTCTCTCGTACGGTCCATTATTCCGACCCATACATCAGAACAGGTATGATAAGAGATTTGTAGAGTTATTCTCCGTTTTATTTCTACGCTAACATTGCAGAGAAGGCAGAACGTAGTGAAGAAATTTATGCGCACAAAATTGCAATATCTTAAACAAAAATTGTAAATGTTCCTTGGTAATCTACTGTATTACTACAACAAAAATAGTTGAAAAAAGCACACAAATTATGATACTTTAGTGTCCCATAACCCCACTCCGATGGGAGACCAAGTGAAGAACTATAGCGCTAGCTTTATTAAACGGTCAAAATCGTGTAAGCAATTAAGCAGCAATACTTTTTGCGACTCGATTAAATTGATTTTTTTTAGAATCGCATCGAAAAAATCGATTTTTAAAAAATCTAATATTGTTGTTGTTGTAGCGATAAAGATGGTACTTTGCCGGATGCAGCTCCGGTACGTTCCGGTAACAACAACCATAAAGATACTAGCCCGACCATCTCGGGAACGATTTGGCATGAGCACATGAAACCTTCTAGGCCATAACGGCCTCCCACCCCCTAGATCCATCTGGAGTTCGGGGTCGCCAGAACGTCGGCTGTTAATTAAACAGGATTCGCCACGGGTATGTGAGGTTGGCAATTGGGTTGGAGAAGCCATATATTGTGAACCCAGGGCATACGGTGTGGTAGGCGGAGAACGCTGCCTCACACCACATGGTCGCCAGTCTTGCATAGTGAGAATATTTATAACAGTGCTGCGCAAAGTTTTGTATGTGAATGGGCCAGGCGAAATAAGTTTCAATTGCTAAGTCTGAAGTTCGTTTATATTTACAAACGCAAAATCTTGCGTAATTGTGGCGATTTTATTCTCATGCGGAAACTGAGTTGAATGCATCTATATAAAAAAGTTGTTTGTGTCACGGCCATCAGTGTTAACAGCACATGCAGAATAGCATAAAAGTGCCATAACACAAAATAATGATCCAGTCATAGTAAATTTACTTTATAGCTACATACATACCAAAAAACATTCTTCATTCTTAATTTATGTTGCCACACTGTTTTTTAATACTGAAACTCACCCGCACCTAATGTAATTCCTTATAATCAAATGCCTTTGGAAAATACATTACATTTATTTCTTAAAATCAAAGAAAAGTTTATGTTAAAACTTGCTTATTTTAGACATACCTAACAGTAGCACTCATATAGAAATCTCTTAAAACTATGTGAATGTATATCAGCAAATCATAAGGTTTATTTAAAAAGTTCAAATGTCCATACAGCGGTGAACAGAAAAATAGCAGTGACCCTTTTTGGCAAATTTCGTTAATTAAATACTTCGTTTTTGGTTTTCGATATTTTAGGAAAAAAAAATTCTATAAGTTTTGCAACTGACACTATGTTAAGCAACCTCAAAACAGTTTTTTGAAAAAATTCTAAAATTCAAGAAATTATAGGTCTCCCAAAACTCGCATTGACTTTTAACAATGTTTTTCGTAGGGGTGTTTTAGATTTTCCTATACAAAATATGACAATTTTTTTTTATATTGAAGAAAATCTATAACACCATTTGGAAAACTTGTCAAAAATCTATGCGAATTTTTAGAGACCTGTTACTTGTACTTCGTTAGACTTAATTGATTGGGCCACAAAACTGCATACTCGAAACAATTCAGAGATCTCAAGTAAAAAGCTCGAAATTTTCATAAAATTTTTTAGAATTTTTCAAAACCTTTCGACAACATTTTTGAAATTAGTTTGCAGAGTCTCAGTTAAAGAACTTGAAGAATGTTTTTCTTAAAATATGAAAAGTACAAAAAAAATTTTATTGACGAAATTTAATAAAATTTCCACTGCTATTTTGTTGTTTATTAATATACTTTTGTTAAAATAAATAATATTTTGAGATGAAATAAATAGCGGTGTTTGTTATAAAACATAAATAATTATTTCAATCAATATTAGCACTCATAATAGGCACTGAAATAATAAAATAAATCATATTTCAATAAATAAATTTGTTTTACTCGCAAGAATATTATACATGGCGTACTTAGGATGTGTGAAAATAAAAATTCACAGTACACTCAGACCAGTTTACACAGGCTTATAAATTGAGTAATTAGGTAAGTTTTCTCAACTTTAGCGATTATTAATCTCTAGTCCTTATACAAAATAAATATTGATAACTATTTAATTAGTGCTGATTTAAATATCTAAATGAATATTTTATGAAGAACAGAAAAATACAAAAACATGGAATATATGTAGTGTTCGAAACATATATATGTAGTAGGGGGATTCGTTTTGTCTTGTAAACGGTGCACGGATTGTAAAGTCCCAACAACAAAATACACCCCAAAAAATTATATGCAAATTCAAACCCATGTACATTTTTGTGCACTGAAATATAGGAAAACATAATTATAATAATTCCTCTCAATCCTCTTATTTCGCTCATAAAAGTAAAAGCAAATGGTTTTCATAATTTTTCGTCGTATTTTGTATATTAACGATTGTTACAGATTCGTGCTATAATTCCGCAATGGGGTGCTCTCTTAGCCTTGCATATTTTACCCTAAGAAATAAACAATACGTGCAATTCGTGTACCTCACAAGGCAAAGCGAATCCCCCTAACATGAAACGCTCTTCCATGTTTCGCGGTTACTGACGCCAATTGGGAGCACCAAAACCCATCATCAAGTCCACTTCCATCTGCCTCCCCCAATTCAATGGAAATCTCCCTCTTCATGTGCATCGACGGATGTCGATAGAAATATTTTCTTTGCCGGAAGTTCTTCGTCCATTTGCATAACATGATCTAGCCAGCGAAGCCTATGGGTTTTAAAGCTCATAAAGCTCGTCATAATACCTTATTCGATACTCGCCGTTTGCATCGCGCACAGGACCATACATCTTACAACGAACTTTTTTTCTGAAAACAGCAAGATCCATATCATTTTCTCTTGATACTGTACATGATTACTGGACGACTTGTAGAGCGTGATTTTGTTTCGTCGAGAGAGGCCTTTTCTTTACAATCGCCCACGCACTCCTAAGTGGCAGTTGTTGGCAAGAGCTGTTATCCGTTTGATTTCTATGCTGACATTGCTTACGCTCTTAATGCTATTTCTCTTGGATCACAGTAAGTGCTTCGAATTGTATTAATTTACCGTAAGACCCACTATTTTCCGGTAAATCTTGGCGTATTTTTATCGAAAATCTTATTGTTACTTGAGCTAATTCGATTTTGAGTTTTCGACAGGGTTATATGAAAACTTTTATAAATATTGAGTGACAATTTCTTTCTTTCTGATACTCCACTCAGAGAGATTGGCGAGGTCAGTTTGTATCCGACAAAAGTCACACAAGCATTTTACTCTGCTAAACAATTTCAAGTCATCGGCATAGAGCAGGAATTGAAAAACATGTCCTATCGTTGACAAACACAAGAAATAAGTTAGGGCCAAGAGTGCTGCCATGATGGACTCCGGCAGAGACGACAAAGGAGTAAGCTTTAGTAATTCCTGTTTCTACAAACGATAGTGGGATATGAGTTCAACCATACAAGAAAAACTGAATTGTGTAAATTGTGTCCACTTGACATTCACTCTTAAAAGATGATATAGAGTACTCAGAGAATATTGTAAGGTTGGTAACTGTAGAGCTGACCACGGACGACACCATGTTGGTTTCAATCAATTATTTCTCTAACGGAGAAAAGTACTGTACCGAAAATGGTTTGGTGAGGGATCAGGTGACTTTCGAAAACATGTAATGCACGCATTGGTGTTTTTGAGAAGGTTTGTGACTTTATCAAAATTTTGCAAAATTCATAACCGTTATGGTCCCTACCATCAAAGTGTACGCTAGAGGTTTGCGCCGATCACTGTATCGGCGGCGGCGGCGTGTGCGACGCGCCGGTGTACGCCGGTGTTCTTGCTTTAAAAAGCTTTTATCTATTTAAAAAAAAATATATTTAGGAAAGGTTTTGTTTGTATGTATTTAAGGGAATCCACGCTTTGGCGATTTCGGAATGATCCGGGGTTTCAAAGTCTCGCGGATCGTTCAAAAAATGTATCTACCACGTCTCTACCACGCCTCCTGGCCCTCATACAACATGCCAGCACAGAAGTTATAGGACTGCGACTTCGAACTCATACCATCGGGGACGTCAATAGAAGCTCTATGTATAGCTCCGAAGACTTTCTAACGGATTTTTTTTTGTCGTGCTATACTGCCGAGCACTACCAAGTGGATATTATTGCGAAACTCATGGGCTGAAAATAGTATAATCCTACATAATTTAAATTTTACAAGGACGTATCCAGGGTCCTTTTTTTAAATGTAGACCAAAATTTGCAGACGTTTGTGTTCGAAACATTGATTTCAATAGTCTTCGCTAAACCAAAACGATATTTTATAATGAAAGTCGACCGATTTTAAGTTTAAAGATGTTAAGGTTATACGCTCAGTCCAAACTGTTGTTTTCCGGCCTTTTGATATAAGAATTCATTATGAATAACCGCGTAGCTTCTGTTTTCAAACTAGTTCGACTGTCCTCTACGTTAGAGTAACAGCACACCCGGTCATTTGTTCGACTGTTTGGAGAAAACTTTTGCTTCACGACACGAAGGACAAAGCCTCACCTGGTAAATATATGTGCCTACGTATTCACATATGTGACAGGAGCCAACACGAGAAACGTGTAGGTAATATTTAAACCTGGTTCATAGGCTGTGATTCACTCCAAGGGACTAGGGCCGCCAATTTTAGGAAATGTCAAAACGGGAGACTTCGGTGTTGAATGATGAAGTGTGAAAATCAAAATTAACACATCAGACGCTATTTTAAAGTTTCGCAAATAAACAACAGATGTTTGAATATAAGGCCAAGTGATTTTTCAAACCCATCTATCTACAACTTAAGTACGAGGTGAGAATCATTTCAAAGGAGAGTTTAAACCCATGGGACCTACTAAAGGATTTTGCATAACTGATTTCGCTTATTATTTACGCCAATCGGAATATAGAATTTTTGAACAAATCGGCATTTTTTTCAGGTAACTTGCTTTTTTAACGACTTAAGGACAATTTGGAAACATGTTCGACTTGAGTCATTTTATTTGAATTCATTGCTCCTTGTTAATTTTTTTTTAATTATGCAAAGTGAGCATTTAAATTTTTTATATAATTTGTCTTTTAGTGTTTTGTTTTAATAACTTGGTGCATTGGGTGATGCAAAATCCGTGTTAAGCTGGCATTGAAAGCGCCTGTTTTTATTAATTAAACGGTTTTATTTAGCTTGAGTTGACAGGCCGGCCTCGTTGTGAACGAATCTTGTAATTGAAATTTAAGTAACTTCCCGATAAGCTACAAGCTTGAAACTTGGAATATAGTTCAGAACCCGATGACAATGCAATAATCAGAAAAAAATCGCCGCTAGGTGCGCAAGGATCGAGATATTCGCAAAATTCGCATTTGTGGTCCGATTTGGCTCATATTTGGAACACATAATACATGCAAGAATAGAAATCGACCTGTGAAAAAAAATCGCCGCTAGGTGGCGCATGGATCGAGATATTCACAAAAATCGTATTTGTGGTCCGATTTGGCTCATATTTGGAACACATAATACATGCAAGAATAGAAATCGACCTGTGAAAAAAATCGCCGCTAGGTGGCGCATGGATCGAGATATTCACAAAAATCGTATTTGTGGTCCGATTTGATTTGGTCCATATTTGGAACACATAATACATACATGAATAGAAAGCGACCTATGATGCCCGATTTGGCTCATATTTGGAACAAATATTGCATACAGTCCAGTAGAAGTGACATCAAAATATTTTGGAGTTGGAGGAGGGACAAGCATACGTCGCGCAGTCGAGTAAAGTCTTTGGAAGGGATTATGTATTGAGGACTTAGGTTGTAACAAAATGTCAGGAAAGAGTCCTTGTAATAATGAGTCACTAAATGAACTAAATAGAATGAGAAATAACAGGCAATTAAATAAAGACTAAAAACTTGAAAATAAAATAATTAAAAAAAATTTTAAGTTAAACGGTTTTATTGAAAACAATACTTACATGAAATAATAATAATACGAAAAGCTAGAAAATAATTAGGTAGGTCCTAGGTACTAGTCATCACACTCCTTATCAATCTAGGGCGTTGATCAGACAATTAAATAAAAGCGTTGGACGCGTCATATTTCTATTGATAGTTATAAGTAAAACCAACTGAACCTTAATCAGGTTATGCTACGCCTCACATTTTTAGAAATTTCACGCGCCCAACGCTTTTATTTAATTGTCTGATCAACACCCTAGATTGATAAGGAGTGTGATGACTAGTACCTAGGACCTACCTAATTATTTTCTAGCTTTTCGTATTATTATTATTTCATGTAAGTATTGTTTTCAATAAAACCGTTTTAACTTAAAAATTTTTTTTATTATTTTATTTTTAATTACTTTTGAACGGGTAGAAAGAGTTACATTTCGCAACATTCGGCGGCGGCGTGCAGAAAACGACGACTATCGGTGGCGGCGGTGGCGTTTATCGGCGGCGTATATCTCTAGTGTACACACACACCACATGCTTTCAGCAGGAGGCTAATAATGACATTTTTGTAACTTTTCTCACTGACAACAACAATCTATAGTCATCTCAACGCCAAATGTAATACAACAAAGATTTTATCAATATTTCATCAACGTACGGAGAACAGGAACAACAACAAAAGGTATTGGGTGATAAAAATAAATTAAAAAATCGTACTGAAGTATGTATGTATGAACATAAATGAAAATTATTGGAATTTTTTTTGGTGGTATCATTTCCGAGATTAAAATATCACTTTTCAGGTACGTACACACATTCACACATTCACAATATTTTGAATGATATACACAACCAAAATGTTTTGCAAACCAAATATTCAAATATTTTCATTTAGTCTTGTCAGAAATTTACAAAAGTTCAGTTCGTTCAATATTACCATCGAATATTAGAATTAAATACATTTATGTTTAGCTTTTTCGCATACATATAAACATCCACAGTCAGGACTAAAGTAAAATCACTAATTTTTCGAACACGAATTTTTTACATAAACATAAACGGCAAATTGTTGTTTCATAATTTAAAATACGAAAAATGGCAAAAGAAAAAGATTATAAAATTGTACTGATGGTATTGATATCAACAATTTCGTTAAAGTTGGAATTAATTGAGGGTTAGTATTGTTTTAAATTTAATATTGTATATATATTTTTTTATATTATTTATGTTATTCATTCGTCAAACGAACAAAACATGTGAAACGAACCCATACCCGTAGAATAATCAAGTTTGTTCAGTATCGAAAGTTTCTTTGTTATTCAAAGTATTAATTGTATTTTGTCTAGCATGTTGGCTACCTCAAGCTCACTTAGGCCCGGTTTTTCAGTAGTGGGTTAAGCTAAGATTAAACTAAGTTTGCTTAAACTTTAAACCTAAAACTCAGTTAAGGCCGCCTTTAGGGCAGGCTTTTTTGGTTGGCTTTTTGGCAAACATTGGTTCCTTATTATCTAGATAATTTGTAGAAACGGCAACAGCTGGATTTTGTTTACCCAACAAACATGGAAAGAATATTTCACCCGCGAAATATATGGGCAAATACCAAAAACTTTTACTTTTTTGGATACTCGGGTTTTACACACGGGTAAAAAACTTAAGGCCAGAAAAAAGTACAAGGGAATTAAGTTTGACCTTTGACTATCCGATTTGATGATTTTAAAAGTCAAGAAAGTTGATAGTAAGTTTTTGCAGAACTTCGAAACGTAAAAAACGTCGATTTTTACCCTTTTTCAAGCGATACCCTTGATTTTTTTTTAATTTTTTCGATAAAATTTTGAGGCATCGCTGAAACGCTATGGAATTCAAACTGAATGTTGTTTTTGAGACGGAGATTCTAAAAGTATGAGCAAAATTAATGTGCCCCTTCAATACTCAAAACTATCATCAATCAAAGGGCGAAACTTTTTTTTTGTCATTTTCAATATTGACAGTTTTTTGCTTATAGCTTTTTGAGGCAACTGAGTTTGAAATTTGGATTATGCACGATAATAGCCTATCAGGGACTAAAAATACGTGGGGCTTCAAATTCGATGTGCCCCTTTCAGTTTTGAAGGTAGGGGCAGAAAAGTGGAAGCACTTGGTTGCGTAAATTTTTTTCAGGAGCATGTTTTTTCGTGGGCACAGCTACAATTTTACTTTTATCACTTCCTACCTGCTTGTTAATTTTTTTCCTTACATCACAGTAGTATACCATTCATTGCCTCATCTTGGAATATTCACGCAAGAAAAATTATTGATGTTTGTACATGGGGCAAATATACGAAATTTCCGACAAAATTGGCAATCGTCAAAAAGTGCAGAAAATTGTTTTTTTATATTTTTTTAAACCAGTTTTTATTTAAAAGTAAATAAAAGTAAACACAAATTTGGTACAAAAATTAAAAACAAAATAAATTTTTTTCTACACTTTTTGACGATTGCCAATTTTTGGCGAAAATTTCGTATATTATCAATAACTTTCCTTGAGCGAATATTCGAAGATGAGGCAATTGATGGTATACTACTGTGGTGTAGAGAAAAAATTAACAAACGGGTATGAAATATTTGACGGTTACCCGGTTTCAAATTTTTGCCGATATCTCTAAAACCGGGTTTCGGGTATCAACAAAATTTTACCTAAATATACCCCACATAGATATGTACATCCTGATAAAATTTCAACACAATCGGTTAAGAAGTGTTTAAATAAGTAAAAAAATTTAAGGTTTTCCGGGTTTATATTTTCATCAATATCTCCAAATCCGAATCTCGGGTATTAAAACTTTTTTACCTAAACATACTTCGTTCACATATCTATATGCTTTTAAAGTTTCAAAAGAATCGGTAGAAAGGTGTTAAAATAAATGTGTTGCAAACTTTGCAGTAAAAAATATTTGGCGGTTATTCGGTTTTATATTTTAACCGATATCTACAAAACTGGGTCTCGTGTATCAAAAAAATTTTACATAGCTAACAGCTGCATACATCTCCATATTTTGTTAAAATTTCGATATAATCGGCACAGAAGTGTTGAAATAAATGTATATTTAACATTGCGACCTCAATTTATATATATTTTGCTCGATCTTTTGACTATATGTTTTTGAGGCATTATGTAAAACGAGTAACGGCGATGCACTATAGCTGCAATTTACTCCTCAATGTTCCTAACAAAAATATTTTGCGTGATACCATGTTTAAAAAAACAAAATGTTTTTCTCCAAAAAACCAAAGTTTGGCGGATTTCCCCATATATCTAGTTCCGGAGGTGATATCCAACATCATTATTTAATTATTTTTAAACCAGATAATTCTCGAGCTGATATCCAACTTCATTCTCCAATCACTACCAACCTTTGAGAAATTTTGTAAAATTTGATCTCCAAAAAATAATGATCTCCAACGTCATTAATATTTTCCAATTATGATCCAACTTTCGAGAGGTTTTGAGAAATGTACAGTTCTCAAATAAATATCCAACACAGTTCTCCAGTTGATATCCTACATTGGGTATCGAGTTGAGGTGGAGTTAAAAAAATCTCCAAGGTGGTACCACCAAAACCAACAGCTGTTTATTGTAAGAAATAAGCACCTGGTTGATAGCAGTAATGAAGCGTAATTAACCAAAAATAAATTATACCTATTTTATTTTATTTTCGTGAAAATACTATAGTATGGAATCTTACATTTGAGTCCAGTTAGAGTACCACAAGTTGGGAATTCAATTTTTTCAACTTAAGTAATAGCATTTTTTTACTTTATAAAAAATTCCCTCTTTTGCTGAGTACGCTATGATTCTCGAGTTGAGCCACTGTTTCGAAACAACTCTTGAGATTTTAGAAGTATGTCTAGTTGTCAACATGAGCTCTAATATTACTCAAGGCCCAAATGCTTGTTGTGTATATTCGACGCCATTTCGAACGAACGCAAATAACTGATAGGTTAACTAGAGTTTAACCCTGCCAGATCTGCCGCTCAAGCTCAGCTTAAACTTCAGTTAAAGTACACTGAAAAACTGCAGAATAAGTTTAAGCGTAGTTTAACTGACAAAATGACTTACACTTGTATTGAAAACCCGGGCCCTAAAGTTACAGTGTGCTAAATTTTCTTTAATGAGTTTATTCAGGAGGACTGCCCAGAATGCTCCAGCAGTAATCAGCTCACATATCGTCTCAGTGTTTTTGACAACGCCCTTCGATAGTGCGAAGGTCCTGATGAAACGCCCGCCCTGCTCTTCACGGAGATCGCCTAAATTTTCAGGAAAACGTGGCTATGGAGAAATTGCATATATATACTTATGTTTATACCCAGCCGCTGAAAGTTTAGTTCTTGTTCCTAAAAGTTTTTTACAACTCAAACTAACTCGTCCCATGCTGATTTTTCATCACAATATCACAAATTAGCTTGCTGTTTGAAATCCCAGCTTTTGGAAATTATTTGAAACATTCACCACGTTTGTCTACGGCATTTACGTATTGTTGCATAAGACTGAATTTTATGTGCAGAGTAGGTGATATTATACGGGTGAAGTCAGTAGGTTGGGATAAATCCATTAAGAGTAATTTCTGCGGTTTATTCTTGTTATATTTACCACACAGAAATAACAAGCGCTGTGATGGTCCGATGGTTCACGACATATCATAGGAGTTTAGTACTTGAAACGCAAGTTTTACCTAAGAAATTTAGAGTCTAAGTTTGTTCATACGTGGAACCGAATAAGTCCATACGCTCGCTGCGTTAAGTCTGACGGATTCAAACGAAATTTTTTGCACATATACGCATTACAAATAAAAAAAAACTGTTTGTAATAGTTCCACACATTCTACTTGATGAACTCATAATAAATAACGCAATGGATTACAGCAGTTACTACACCTACTATGGTTATGTGTGGTTTTTATATGATACCCGTATCTCAAAAACTCGAGCTGCTAGAAAAAATTTGAGGGCAGATTTGAAATCAGCGACCCAAATTAGTGAGAAACAAAAGAAAAACTCCATGAAATAGACAAAAAGTGCAGTTTCGTTCACCAGTTCAAAATTGAAAATTTATTATAAAACTAGCAGACCCGGCAGACGTTGTTCTGCCCTAAACTTGGTATATCTGCATACATTTTAATAAGCTTTTTCGCTCTAACTCTGCCCTACCCCTCTACACTTTGTCCTAATCTTTTTATTCACTCCCCCCTCCGTCTTTTTCGCTTCATCTATCTCCATCTTCGTCTCATTCTATCTCTTTCTCAGTCTCCTTCTCTCTTTTCTCTTCTCTCAATTTTTTCTCATTCTTCTTCATCTCTTATTGCCATTCCTAGAGGGGTGTATGTATTTTGTTCCAGTCCCACTCCGAGTCTCAGTCTCAGTCCCAGTCCTAGTCCTAATCCCAGTCCCAGTCCGTCTCTGGTATACTTCCCGGAAAAAAGCATCGTAAATACTAATATAGGCAAATTTATATGCGAAATTCAGGCAAATCGAATAGGACGTATGTAAATAGGTATGCGGGTATTATTAATTTTTGTCTTTATTTCGGCTTCGCATGCATATTTATCAGTTTTGCCAGTTGTGCGTCTAAATCGATATCACATGAACTTTAGAGCTCTCAGCAACAGCTTTCATTTGATATCCATAATACACACACATTCTAGGGGTATCCGGGTCCATGTTTTGGCCTATATCTCGAGACCCTAGTCACTCAGCGGTGTAAAACTTACTCTGTATTATAGCACACATCAACAGCTTCAATTTGATACCCATAATATAAAAACACATTCTGGGTGTATCCGGGTCCAAGTTTTGGCCTATATCTCGAGACCCGTAGTCACCCAGCGGTGCAAAACTTACTCCGTACTAAAGCATACATCAACAGCTTCAATTTGATACCCATAATGTAAAAACATTGTCTAGGCGTTCACGGACCCACGTTTGGTCTATATCTCCAGACCCTAGTCACCCAGGGGTATGAAATTATCCTCTACTAAATCACTCATCAACAGCTTTCATTTGTTATCGGTATTGTATAAACACATTCTAGGGGTACCCGGGTCCACGTTTTGGCCTATATCTCGAGACCCTAGTCACCCAGGGGTATAAAATTATCCTGTACTATAGCACTCATCAACACTTTTAATTTGATACCCATATTGCATAAACACATTCTAGGGATACCCGGGTCCACGTTTACGGCTATATCTCGAGACCCTAGCCTACCAGTTGTATGAAAATTATCCTGTACTATAGCACTCATCAACAGCTTTCATTTGATATCCATATTGTTTTGATCTCAAGACCCTAGACACGTAGCGAAAAAAAAGGTAGACGTTGACCGATTCTCAGACCTACCCAATATGCTCACGAAAATTTCATGAGAATCGGTTCAGCCGTTTCGGAGGACTTAAGCCTCTAACACCGTGACACAAGAATTTTATATATTAGATAAGCAAATGCTAGCAATTGAATTTTTTATTAAGGTCAAAAATATAAGCTAAAACTGGACTTTCGATATAAAATGAAATTCAAAATTAAAATTCAAAACTGGTTTCTGACATTTTTTAATTAGACATAACTAGGAAACGAAATATTGGGAACTTTAGCACACACGACACATGTTCGCATGGAGTATTCTCGGCATTATTTCAAAATCCCTTCGGCAGTAATTCGTGATTAGTCCAGAGATTTTTTTTAATTTTCTGGTGGTTTTTGGTGTCGCACTGGAGTAATTTCATGACCATTTCCAGATTATTTCGTATCAATATGGAGCCTTTACGATATTGTTTTATAGATCTATTCGCTCCTACTTCACTATCATGTTAGCATCATTTCTAGACTATTTTTGAATTATTTCAAAACTAATATGGGTTCGACTCAGGCCTTTTTAAGAATTTATTTGTGACTGTTGAAGGATCATTTCAAAAGAGTTTCGGGAACACTTCAAGACCGTATTGTTATCTATTGTTTTCGCAAATATTTCGGGTTCATTCTAGAACCGTTTCATGATTGCTTTCAGGATAGTTTCGAAATCATGCCAGAACTATTTCGAAATTATTTTGGAACTATTTTGTGACCATAGCACAACCACTTCGAGATTGTTTTCAGGACTTTTTGCGCATCTTATGAATACTTTATAGGATCATTTCAAAGTTAGTCTCGAAATCATTTCGGGACTATTTCAGAACCATTTCAGAACTCTTTCGAGGATCACTTCAGCACCATTTACAGACTATTTCGGGACTACTTTCGAGATAATTTCGGTACTATTTCTTATCTTCCTTTAACGCGGTCTATGATTTCGAGCCGCAGTTATGATGAAAAACTAAAAGAGCGTCAATATTGCTCGTCAGACCCAGCACAATTTTCATAAAATTATGAAAAATTTGCAGCTGCAAAGTTTTTCTGTGAAAATCACATATTTTCTTTGTCATTTTAACATTAAAAAAAATTGCGAAAAATACATTTTTTATTTTACCTTCAACAGAATGCTGACCCTCTGAATTTAGATTTAATTGAATGCATTTCTTAACATTTTTTTACTGTGTTCTTACCACAATGAAGATTAAGGGATTAAAAAAGATATGTGACACCCCTTCAAATTTTTAATAATAAACGCGACTTCAATAACCTTTTCACAAATTATGACATAATCGCTCCTGAAAGAAAAAATTAACAAAAGTATAGATAACTGAGAGTGCGATTTTCCCGATAATGTTAATGTTTTTAATTGTGGTATATCCAATAAATGTCAGTTTTATTGTTTGATGTATTGAGATTAGAAATACACATGTCCTTATCTAACTATTAGTCGTATATAGTTATATGAGAAAGCTTTATTGGAACGACATTTGAAAATACTGATAACGCGTGATAAACATTGGCTATAATGTTGTCTGATAATGCTGTGAGAAAACTTGAAATCTGTCATTTGTGCTTCCATACTGCCTCTTTGTTTCCATTATTTTATTTCTCCATTTCCCCTTTATTCACTCTTTTTACCTATCTATGATACCAAGTTTATCCTGACATAATTTTAGACCACCGAAGTCGGCGTTTACGTGATATTTTTCTAGGTGAAGCCACCTCTGTATTGCTACTTTTACTTGCTATCAATATTGACAAGACAAAACTATTGATTTTTAGAATTCCATTATGTGAATAGAGATAAATATGTAGATAGTGAGTGTCAGATATAAATACAAAAATTAAGCTCAAAAACGCTGCTCTCAAATACATAGACTTTTGCCGTTTACAAAAAGTTATCAGAGATAAATTCACCCTTTTTTACACCGACAGTCAGAGTTTCAATTATGTAAACTGAGCCTATATAAGTACAAGTTCAATTTCCTTAGCTTGGGCTTGGTGGCTGCGGCAATACAGACAACCTTTCAAGCAATTTATACTATGATATAGAAGGAGAGGTCGATTGCTCCAGGATAGTGCAATTGCAACGACCAATAAACGCTACACAAGATGACAGGGCAGCTTCCTTAATAAAATGAAAAAGCGGATGAGCTAACTATGTAAACAGGGTGGATCCCTTGAATACTGTACAGTAGACGTCCCCATCGGACTAAAAGAGATTAAAAGAAGGCGATAGTTGACATAATCGTCAAAGCAGGAAACGCGTGGAAACAAGAGCGGGACTGCAAAGTGTCGAAGATCATGTTCAGGTCTTACAACCTTAGACAAACAAAAGTTGCTAAAAGAAAATACTTATTTTGTATTGTTGATTTTCCGACAGGGTGGATAAATGATTTATATTGGAACAACGATTTTCCGTCATCCTTTGTAAATTTGTTTCGAGAAAAACCGGTTTCGACGTTGTGCCATCGTTCTCCGAACGAAAATCTACACTGATGATGACACAATGCCGAAACCGGTTTGTCTCGAAACCAAATTTGACAAGGGATGACGGAAAATCGTTACAATATAAAAAGAAAAGACTGTAAGCCCATGAGAAATAATCTGACCGGGCACTGCCTTCTGGTGTCACATGCTTTTAAATAACTATGTTGTCTGGATAATGCCTCATCCTGAAGTAATTAAACGGTTTTATTTAGCTTGACTTGACAGGCCGGGCGGCCGTTGTGAACGAATTTTGTAATTAAAATGTAAGTAACTTCCCGATAAGCTACAAGTTTGAAACTTGGAATATAGTTCAGAACCAGATGACAATGCAATAACGAGATAAAAGAAACACCGATAGGTGGCGTATGGATCGAAACATTTCAAAAAATCGTATTTTTGTCCGAACAAATATTACATACAGCCCGGTAGAAATGACATCAAAATACTTTGGAGTTCGAGGAGGGACAAGCATACGTGGCGCCGAGTCTAGCAAAGTCTTTGGAAGGATTATGTATTGAGGACTTAGATTGTAACAAATTACCAGGAAAGAGTCCTTGTAATAATGAGTCACTAAATGAACTAAATAGAATGAGGAATAATAGGCAATTAAATTAAGACTAAAACTTTAAAATAAAATAATTAAAAACAAATTTTAAGTTAAACGGTTTTGATTGACAACAATACTTACATTAATTAATAATAAAACTAAAAGCTAGAAAATTATTAGGTCGGTCCTAGGTACTAGGGCGCGTGAAATTTCTAAAAATGTGAGGCGTAGCATAACCTGATTAAAGTTCAGTTGGTCTTATATATGACTATCAATAGAAATTTGACGCGTCCAACGCTTTTATTTAATTGTCTGACCAACGCCCTAGATTGATGAGGAGTGTGATGACTAGTACCTAGGACCTACCTTACCTAATTATTTTCTAGCTTTTAGTATTATTATTACTTAATGTAAGTATTGTTTTCAATAAAACCGTTTAACTTAAAAAATTTTGTATTTAGTTTATTATTTCTGCATTTAACTTGTCTGGATGGTGTCTTGTCGAGATTTCTAAAGTTGGGAACATGTGGTGCAGGTGGAGTTTGGGATTAAGCGAATGCTGCTTTTCTCTAGCTGCCAATGGAGTCCTGTGTTCTCGATTTAGCTAAGTGGATAACTTAGGAATACTTGGACGGATCACTCCACGTGAATGAACCTTTTTTCACTTGCTGAAAGTTCTACATAAGGCTCCATACTTCTTTGTTGATTATGCAAACAAGAAACAAAACCCTAAAGAATATGCAAAAATTAGAGCTCATCATAGCGATATGCAAGTAGTTAATAGTTTCGCACCTACTAGTCGAGGGAGTATCATGAGTATACTGAAACTAAAAGAGGGAAATTTAGGAACTTCCACAGAACCCTTACATGCTCCAGTAGATAACTAAATATGTCAGAGCCCAATGTGGGCGGAAGTAGATATATAATTAAAGTTGTCATTGGAATCAGAGAAGTTTCTTTACGGTATCACATTTTTCATTGAACTTGATCTAGGAAAAGCTTGTGTTGATTAAATAAAAGAGAAGCTATTTGGCGTATATAATTCTGTATTAGGCTTTAATTACATTTAAAATTCAATGTTTTAAATATTTTCTTTTCTCACTTAGCTCTGCAATGCTACACTTGCAGTAATTGCGAAATAGTGGATGACTCAAATGAGCTTCAAAACTGTAGTGAATCAGCATCAGCTAATAGACCATCATTAGGTAATTTTTTCGTTAATAACTCTTTTATAACAACTATTACTAACTACACTTTGACAGAGACCGATTATGATGGTGATTATAGCGAGGAAGATTTTGAAGACAATTTCGAGCGGTCTGGTAAAATTATCATAACAATCAAATCCACAAATTCTAGGCGTAAATCAACCAAAGATGCAACAAGCAAAGAAGATGATAGTGCGGAAATCTATATCGAGAATGATGAATATGATTATAATGACAAAGGTGATGGGGCCAAGTATCAACTATTAGAGATGAGAGCAAATGAAGCTGTATGTTATATGGTGAAATTAAAAGGTGACAGTAATTTGAATATTAATTTCATCGAAATAACTTCAACAACACTTAGGGATCTTTTCACCATCTTCAGTTAGTCACTAATCTACAAGTTATCGAAGCTCTCGTTTTCTTCGTGCTAACTGAAATGCAAACGTAAACAAAAGGTCCTAAGGGCCGTTTTCACCATCTCTAGTTAAAAACAAGTAAAAAATGTTAAGTTCGGGTGTAACCGAACATTACATACTCAGCTGAGAGCTTTGGAGACAAAATAAGGGAAATCACCAGGTAGGAAAATGAACCTATGGTAACCCTGGATGTGTTTGTATGACATGAGTATCAAATGGAACTTATTAAAGAGTATTTTAAAAGGGAGTGGGCCATAGTTCTATAGGTGGACGTCTTTTCGAGATATCGCCATAAAGGTGTACCAGTGGTGACTCTATAATGTGTTTGTACGATATGGGTATCAAACTAAAGGCATTAAAAGGGAGCGGCCCCTAGTTGTATATGTGAAGGCGTTTTCGAGATATCGACCAAAATGTGGACCAGGGTGACCCAGAACATAATCTGACGTGTACCGCTAATTTATTTATATATGTAATACCACGAACAGTATTCCTGCCAAGATTCCAAGTGCTTTTGATTTCGTCCCTGCAGAACTTTTTCATTTTCTTCTACTTAATATGGTAGGTGTCACACCATTTTACAAAGTTTTTTTCTAAAGTTAAATTTTGCTTCAATTAACCAATCCAATCACCATGTTTCATCTCTTTTTTCGTATTTGGTATAGAATTATGGCATTTTTTTCATTTTTCGAAATTTTCGATATCGTAAAGTGGACGTGGTCATAGTCCGCATATCGCCCATATTTTGATACCAAGATAAAGTGAGTTCAGATAAGTACGTGAACTAAGTTTATGTAAAGATACTATCGATTTTTGCTCAAGTTATCGTGTTAACGGCCGAGCGGAAGGGACAGACGGTCGACTGTGTATAAAACTGGGCGTGGCTTCAACCGATTTCGCCATTTTCACAGAAAACACTTATCGTCATAGAATCTATGTCCCTACCAAATTTCACAGGATTGGTAAATTTTTGTTCGACTTATGGCATGAAAAGTATTCTAGACGATGATGAAAAAGGGCGGAGTACGCCCATTTTGAAATTTTCTTTTATCTTTGTATTTTGTTGCACCATATCATTACTGGAGTTGAATGTTGACATAATTTACTTATATACTGTAAAGATATTAAATTTTTTGTTAAAATTTGACTTTTAAAATTGTTCTTTTTAAAAAGTGGTCGTGTTCGTGATCCGATTTTTCTAATTTTCATTTAGCACATATATAGTAATAGGAGTGACGTTTCTGCCAAATTTCATCATGATATATTCGACGACTGCCAAATTACAACTTGCAAAACTTTTAAATTACCTTCTATTAAAAGTAGGCGGTGCCACGCCCATTGTCCAAACTTTTACCAATTTTCTATTCTGCGTCATAAGATCAACCCACCCACCAAGTTTTACCGATTTATCCGTCTATGGTAATGAATTATCCCACTTTTTCAGTTTTTCGAAATTTTCGATATCGAAAAGTGGGTGTGGTTATTGTCGATTTCGTTCCTTTTAATAGAGAATGAGATAGATGAAAGAAATGAGATAAGTGCCCAGGAACTTAATACCAAATTTAATTCAAAATTTACTCAAGTTATCGTGTTTACGGACGGACGTGGCTAAATGAATTTCTTTTTTCGCCCAGATCATTTTGATATATAGAAGTCTATATCTATCTCGATTAATTTATGCCGTTACGGATTACCGTTATGCGAAGAAAATTAATATACTCTGTGAGCTCTGCTCAGCTGAGTATAAAAAGAACATATCTCTCCTTCAAAGAGCTTCATTTGACATTTTCTTGTTCACCAACAAAGGGTGACCAGTTAAATCAATAGTTGGGAACATTTGTAGAACAAATCGCAAAAACTCTGTTGTGATCCACGAAACTAGCAAAGCAGCTGACTTTTGTTTACACTTTGCCTTCACAAATCACACACACAAGAGTGTGATTTGTGCTTTGCCTTGGACCTAACTGACAATCGATGCTCAGCTATCGTAGAACAAATGTGAATTTCGATTACTTATATATAAGTGACTAACTATGAATAGTGAAAACGGCCCTTGATTAATAATTTTTCATGGTTGCTAACTTCAATTTCTATGTATCGTCATTATTAACTTATCTCTTGTCTTCCCTATCAAAAGCAGCACTGAACGATACTATAGTCACCAAACGTGGTTGCTCAACAATGGTACGTCGGAATAATCTACTGACATGCGAGTCGCTTTCCTCCGTACAAGAATTGGTTGACTGTCAAATTTGTAAAACGAATGGTTGTAACAAGTTCTTCGAAGATGATGGTGAATGGCAGTCGTTTATGAATAACAGTGAAAATCTCACGTCAAAAATTCGGGTTTTTGCATTCTTACCTTTTGTGCTATTATTATCAAAATATTTAATTTAATATAAATTAACCTACATATACTACAGGATTTTTTAATAAAATAATATTAATCGATGTTTAAAGGCTACACAATTTTACAGTTCTTCTTTCTTAATTCCTTGGCATTTAATAATTCAGGCTACATTTCCCTATTAAGGGTTGCTTTCACCATATCCAGTTATGTTAGAATTTAACTGGAGTATAGCAATCTTTCAGATAGCCTCATGGGATATATTCCTTTTCACCAATACAGGGTAACCAACGTCCAGTTAAATCGATAATTGTGAATATTTTGTACAACAAATAGTTAAAATCTTTTGTTAAAACTATGGTTTCCATGCGTCCCGGATTTTAATAAAATGTTCCACCGTCCCGGTTATTTGCGAAATGTCCCGGATTTTACTAAATTCGAAGTAAGACGAGAAAAAAACCGAAAATGTATTTGACGAAGATTAACTGTATAAAGAGCTGCATCCCGGATTGGCGTCCGGACGATCTAGTCACCCTAATTAATACACGAAAACCAGAAAAACAGCTGACTTTTGTTTACACATTTTCCTTGCACTTAACTGACAGGCGAAGCTTCAGTTAGTATGGACCAAAACTAAAATATCGATATTATTACGCGAGAAATTGAAAAGGGCGAAATCGGTATCACAAAGTTAACCGATTTCTTATTTCTGAGATATTCAAACTTTGCTTTATATTTTTCATCGTAGGCTTCGTTCATCCTCCATGCTTTTTTGAGACTACTTTTCTTTTCGCAATTCTTTACAAATTCATAGCTATTCCTAGCTGACGAGGGGAATAGTAACTAGAGGGCTTAAAATCAAAGAGACAATAAAAAACGTAGACGTAACCACCATATCATAAAGCAATCATGACCTTCCTGCAGTACAGCAAGGCCGAATCCTTCTTGGAATTACTCACCATATTATACATCTTGGAGCCAGGTCATCTGTGTAGGCAAGCGCTTCGCAGCCATGGGGACATGTCCGTCGAAACGACCCATAGTTTGCCGTCGCTCGCTCGAGGCTGACTATCGTCACCACTTTAGAGTTCTGAAGATTTATCTGACGGATATATGCATCAACGCCTCCATCTCCCGATACAAATCTAATAATACAACACATAAAAAGTCGATGCATCTAAAGCAGAAACAAAAGTCATATGGAAAGCCCATTGGGCGGCTTATTGTAAGCGCTTAGTTGCGCGTGCGTTTATTGGATGCTACGAAACAAAAGTACGCACAACCTTGCTGATCCTCTCTATTGTCTAAAGGTTTAAGTACACCTTCAAGAATTCATCAACACAAATTAGGAAGCGAACCATTATCATTATGCTATCTTTTTATCTCGGAATAGGAATAGGATAAGGAAGGTATGGAGTTATGTGCATTCATACATACATACAACGTACTCCCATGCTTATGATATTATAAGTACAGATTCGACGATAGGTGCAAAATAATCTCTAACGCTAATCTATCGATTCAAATGTACACCAACCAGTTTTAATTAAAATCAATTGCAATTGAGTATTCTGATATAAATTACGTCTAGTAATTAGTACAAGTAATGATTCATAAACAACTATTTATGTACCTGCTTTAAGTAGAATTGTTATACATATCTTGATTTCACTTTTAAAATTTGTTAATTGTTTAAGATTATTAGCGTTAAAATTAATTTGTAGCTAATTTTAATTTGATTTCTTTATGGTATACCGTCCAGTAAAAGGTGTGATTGTTATTTTGTTTATTAAGTCGGCTGACAGACGCTTTATTGAATAGCGGCCTAATTTCAAAATTGATTTAAAAACGTCCTATCTTAGCATAACTTTCAAGCAAAAAACAGGACGTTTATGAAAATTTCTTCAATCGAATTCTGAGATAGTGCGTGTTTGAATTAAATTATCAGTTGGGTAATTTTCAATCAATTTTTACCATAACCAATGATATTTGTTAAATGGCTCATATAGATCGGTGAGTAGGACCACACGCTTTCGACTGCGGGGCTATTTCGGAAGCACTTGTATCAGGATTATTTCCGGACGAATTCAGCTTTGTCTTTGGGATCATAGCGCAACCATTTCAAGATAATTTCAGGACGGCCTCCACATTGTTAGAGACTGTTTTCGTTATGGGAATGAGGTGATTTAAGATAGTTTTTCTGGATGATTTCATAACTATTTCTGTATCATTTCAGGGCTATTTCGAGATTATTTTGGTAACTTTCAGAGATATTTTGGGCAATATTTCTGGATCATATCGTGTCCCTGTTCTAGATTATTTTGGGAATTGTTTTCCAAATCATTTTGATCTTATTATCGGTTAATTATTTACTATTACTGCAATTTCTTCTAAAAAATGTTGGGATAGTTTTGGAATATTTCGTTATTTTCTGTAATGTCTCGGGATGATTTTGAGATTGTTTAAAGGATCTTTTCTGGACTAATTAAGGACGGTTTTCGGAATAATTTCGAATTGTCTTCGAGAGCATTTCGGATTTGTTTAATATACCAATTTGATGCTGTATCGAGATACTTCGCACTGCTTCGCGCAAAGCTTGAAATAATTTTTTGTTTTGAAACTGTTTTCAAGAACCTTTCGCAATTATTTCGGGACTGTCTTTGGATCAGTTCGGTATTGTGTTTGGATAATTTCAATATCATTTCTCCAGATTATTACTCTACGGTCTTAAGGTAATTTTGGGACAACTTCGGGATTGTTTTCAATGAACTTTAGTTTGTAGCAAAAATTAAAAGTAAAAAACACGGTGAAGTGATTTTTTATAGTTTTCATGAAATGAAATGGTATATGAAGTTTTTCACGAATTTCAACATTGTTATTCTAAAAGGAGAAGAGATGTTCCCACCAATAAATATATCGAAATGATCAGGATGACGACTGATTGAGATAAAACGTATCCGCGATCGGATCACTATGAAGAGGTTTTTTGTCATATCTTTCCTCTATTTATCAGATAGAAGCACCAAATGCTTTTGTATATGGCACATATTAATGTCTGAAAAATTTTATAGGTCAATCTAATGTATGGTATGTATCTTATATCACCGATTGTTCAGACAAGAAGCCGCCACATCCCACGACATATATATTTTTTATTGTTGGATATTGGATCAAACTATTTTTTGAAGAGATAGAGCCATAAGCAAAAAAGTATCATGACAATTTTCCAAATGTGGCTTCCAAAACATAGATAATGGTTTTTGAAGCTCGAAATTGGACCCTTCCAAATAAGTTTTTTTTACTTTAATGCATGTATTAAGAAATTAAAAGGTACCAGAAGAGGTCAAAATGCAGGTCTACGAAAAAATTGTACGCTAAATCTCAAAACTTCTGTTGCGCGGGTAATTCTGCCATACAAATCGCATGTTAAATAAACGAGTTCCAAGAAAAAAAAACAAGTTTGTATGTTTTAGAAAAATTAAAACACATTATATCGATTTTTTTAACTTGTAGTGGTCGAATTTATTCATATCAATTGCTTTAATAAACACTATAACTTACGATTTCTCGAATTTGTTCGAGAAGGAATTTCTCGCGAGTATCGGCCTTTCGCGAGATTCTCGAATCACAAAATTCTCATAAGGCCCGCTAGCTTCAGTACATTCAGTCTGATCGCTGCATTGGTAGTATTATTCTCGAAACTCTCGCTCGTAATCGAGAAGAAATCGGAAGCTCTACATGTAATACTGCCAATGCAGCGACCAAATTAAATGTCGAGAAGCTCGCACGGTTGACGAGTATTTCGAGAATTTTGCGAGAAATCAGGCGAGTCTCGAAATTCTCGTTTGTGTTGAAGACGAAATCGTAAGCTCTATTAAAAGCATACCTTCTAAATCCAAATATATGGTAAACGGACCTACGCCACAAAGTATTTTGAGTCTATTGCGCAAAAATGGTAATATAATGTTGCGAATGTTGGCGGCACTAAGGGGTACTGCCATCTCTAGGCCGATGCTAAGCAGTGACGTGAATTCACATAATAATTCAGTCATTATGTCTACACATACGCGTGCACGCGGCGGAGAAACAACGCACAACACATGCAGATATCTTATCTGAAATGCTCCTAAAGGTATGCAATTGTGATTGTGGAAGTGTCGCTCACACATACAAGCGCATGGGTATGAGAGAATCTATAAAAATTATACATCTGTAGTTGTAGCTGAGAAATTTATAACTAACTAAGTAAATTCTGGAAGCTCCTAGAAGACGCCTCGAGGAAATCACAGAGTATAAAAGCACCAGCGGTAGAGGCGCTATAATCAGTTTTTGATTAAGCACGCAATCTGTTGGGCAATAGTAGAGTTTCATTTAAGCTATCAGTCAGTTTGGTTATTAAGCAAGCTAGTTGCAAAGTAGCGGCCACCGTGGTGTGATGGTAGCGTGCTCCGCCTATCACACAGTATGCCCTGGGTTCAACTCCCGGGCAAAGCAACATCAAAATTTAGAAATAAGGTTTTTCAATTAGAAGAACATTTTTCTAAGCGGGGTTGCCCCTCGGCAGTGACTGGCATGCGCTCCGGGTGTATTTCTGCCATGAAAAGCTCTCAGTGAAAACTCATCTGCCTTGCAGATGCCGTTCGGAGTCGGCAAAAAGATGTAGGTCCCGTCCGGCCAATTAGTAGGGAAAATCAAGAGGAGCACGACGCAAATTGGAAGAGAAGCTCGGCCTTAGATCTCTTCGGAGGTTATCGCGCCTTACATTTATTTTTTTTTAGTTGCAAAGTATAAGTGTTATTGTGAAGTACTTAATAAAGGCCATTTTTCCATTATTCAATATTGGAGTTATTTATTGAACAGTTTATTGATTCGAACTTAGCAGAGGGTTGCAAATAAGAGGATTTGCAGTAAATTCGTTACAATAATAAATCTTGAAAAAAAATCAGATCATTTAACGCTTATTCACCAATTTAGTTGCAAAAGTTATCGAACGCATTAAAGTTCTATAAAAAAACACTGCAAAAACTGATGCACATTTATTTACCGGAATACATACATACATGTGTATATACATTCATGAGTGTCTAAATGCACATACCGGATAAATATTTCACGCATTTTAATTGCCGTTTTTTTCTTACCTTTTATTGCATACTTATTTTCACTTTATTGTTTATCTTTGTTACATTTAAAATGTTCTTTTGTTTAAACACGTCGCATGTTCAGCTGTTAACACACGTCAATTTGCTCGCAAAGAAAACTTGTTTCGGAAACATTTGCCGTTTTAGGCGTAAGTACAATGCTAAATATATATATGGACAATATATACATATGTAATTGATAATATAAATAAAAATAAAATAAAAAAAATTGTAAGCACTTCCTTTATATAAATGGGCAAAAATCAGCGAAAAATGTCTCCTTATATAAAGACATATTCTTGCTAAACTTTGATTTTTAAACTTTGACATAGAAATTGCAAAAATATTTGTGAGAAGTAAATATACAAAGGTGGAGCGCAATTGATTGACTAATAATATCTCCTTTCCTAACAACTTTCTAATCCAAGTAATGCGTATTCCCCTTTATATTTTACTTCTCATAAATATTTTTGCAATTCTATGTCAAAATTTAAAAATCAAAGTTTAGCAAGAATATATCTTTATATAAGGAGACATTTTCGCTGATTTTTGTCCATTTATATTAAGGAAGTGCTTAAATGGTTTTATTTTATTTTATTTTCTCTTTTCTTACATTTACTCGGTGTCTTAACCTACCTTGAAGCTCAATGAGAACTTACATAAAAATCATCCCAAAATTCCCTTCGTTCCGTTATAAATATCTCATCCCGTGCGCCCCCTAGCGAATCTTTTTGTATCGTGTCATCGGCTGTCATCCACCTCTCAATAAATTTTGAAATTTCAAGTCTTTAGCTCATCGAGAAGTTACTTAAAAGCTGGTTTGAAAATTTCAAATTCTTATCTAATATTTCGATTGGCGCCACTAACGATCTTTGTTGCATTGTCACGGTGTCTAACATGTGTAAATTTCACGTTTGTAGCTCAATGAGAAATTAAAAACCGATTGCAAGATTTGTATGAAAAGCGGACAAACATTCAACCGACCTAATATAAAGAAAGTAAAAATAGCTTCAATGTTGCATATAACTTTTTTTTGATGTTTTTATGTACATAAATGTGAATTATATTTTTACAGTTTAGCTGACTCATTCCCAAACAAATGAATATGAAAAGCTTGTTTCACGACATAATCAGAATAACAGGCTTAGGCACTGTATGTATGTACCCCGTAGGGAAAATCTTCTACTTCAAAACTGGCGCGCTTCTAGTGCATACTCTTTTACATGCTTCAACTGGCTAATTTTGCATTCCGATGTCCTAGGCGGTAGAAATCGTTCCCGCTGCATTACCTTTTCTGTAGTTCCCAATTAAAATTTCCACTTTATAGCTTGATTTTTTTTTGTACTTTTTGATAGCTCCTAGATAGATAAAAAAATCGTTAGTATAGATCTATTCCGTTTATTGGTACTATTACGAAAGTTTCGCATTAGTGAAATAATTACAGTTTAGATCTAGTTCTTTTGTTGGTACCATTTCGTTGGTTTCGAACCAGATCGATATTCAACATGTTGCTTTTTATATGATTTTGTCCCCTTTTTCAATAGTTCCAACGAATCCATAAATATCAACTCCCATTTTAATATATTTCTGATCCAGGCGAAAACTCGAAATATTTTACCTTCTTTCACGGATTATATTAGAGTACTCATTTTGAGCTTCGATGCAATGTTTCGAATTCTTCCAAATTGCCCTCTGAAAGACTTGGGATTGTTATTGTGTAAATGTACTACCTTGAATCTATCGCTAAAATGTTCCCTTAGTAGAATGCTTTTTCTGTTAATTTGCTTACATACCCTGAAGGGAAACCAGTAACTAATACTACAGAGTGATATACAGGAAAGGCTTTAAAGTGAGAAAAAGAAGGCGTACTTAAAGTCAAAGCTCATGAAAGATAATCACAGTTCTCTTTTGTAAAGATGCCACATTTATTAAAAATATGTTACAAACATTTTTCAGACAACCATCTATGCACAATACGTAAGCTTGTGGTAAAATTTGATGTTGTTAGCTGTTAAATGCGGCAGAAATGGGGCAGAAATGGCGAAACCCTCTTATTGAACAATCGATTATATGGGAAGTATATGCTATAGTGGTCCGATCCGGTCGATTCCGACAAATGTCAAATCCCCCATCAAAATATGCCTGCTTACCAAATTTCATCAAGATAACTCAAAAATTGAGGGACTAGTTTGCGTTCAAACAAACGGACAGACGGACATGGCTAAATCAGCTTAGCTCGTCCCCTGATAATTTGGTATACTTATTGGTTGGTCTAACGGAAACATATACATAAAAAATGATTTGGAGCCTTGAAAATGAAAAAATCGATTTCGACCAAAACAAGTCCCAAAAACAAAAAAAAATTTTTTTTTAAATGTTAATGCCAACGTTTTTATCGCATAATTTTAAGTGGGATAGGAACTATGAGACAAATTCGTTTTCATCGGCAACGCTTTTGCACGTTTCTGAAGAAACCCTTAAAAAAAAACACTCCTCAAAACCCAAAAAATATCAAAAAACTGTTATGGCCAAAGTGTTTAGCGGAAATTTTGAGTCGGACAGGGTATACTTACATGAAAATTTTAAAATCAAATGAAAATTTTATAAGTAGGTCATGAAAAAAACCTTAAAAATCAAAGAAAAAAAGTCAAAAAACTCAAATTTTGCAGGCTCGAAAATTATTTTTTTGCGTATGCTTAGTGGAACTTTTTTCCTGAGCCCAAAACCTATCGAAAAATCGATGGCGCGATATAGGTTAATAAATCGACCCAGCTTAATATACATATATTCATACATATGCGGGATATGCCCCAAAACCTCGCCTTGTATACACACACAGTTACTCAAGTGATAGTGATACAACTTTCCACGTCATTCTGTTTAAGGTGATATTGATGAAATTAGATAACAAATGCATAGTTACTAAATTTACTACCTCCTTGGGGCTTCGAACCTTCAAGTGAGGATAAAAATTAGCTCGCCAAAAATATTTTTGAAGAAAAAAGCGCCAAGAAGTAGGAAGAACTTGAAACCTTGAAATTAATGAGTATCTATGACTCATCAAATATCATATGAGTGTTCCTGAGTTGCTGGTCATACATATGTACATATGTATGTATGCCTGTGGCGGGAAACCCCATCTTAAAATTAATTATAAAGAATAAGAATAATTCCAATTTGCAATTCAGCTTGTAATTTCCTTACATGAAGTGATAGGATTTATAACAAGAATTTTGTGCTTTCTCTGTTTTTCCCATTTTACTTTGCACTCACCAACGATTATAATTAAAAGCTTATATTAATATGTATGTAGTATACTTAACTGTTTATAAGATAAGTATTATGTATGTATGTGTGTGCAGTTCTATTACATTAAATTAGATGGTGCACATTAAATAAATTAAAAAATAAAAGCCAACGTTTGAAAGCGTCATTACTTACATAACGCACGCCTAAATCAAACAGCGATCAAAGGCCGCAATGTTCAGAAAACGCCAAAAATTACTGTCTCTTCCATATTCACCTATGCCTTTATTTTTATTTTTTTACAAAGCCGTTCCTTTCTGTTTACTAGCTGTATTAGTTAATTGAATTTATTGTTCGGTAGGTACTGAATTGGAAAGATCGGAGGTACTCATATCTTCCAGACTCTCTTGAGTATTGTGATGATAAGGTGGCTTACGAAATATTTTAAGCTATCGATCTATTGAAGCTTTTGAGTTTTTTAAAAATTTTAAAATAAATAATTTTTTAAATAAAAAAAATGTCTGTGTATTAGACTGGGTCGATTTATTAACCATCGATTTTTCGATAGGATTTGGGCTCAGTAAAAAAAGTTCCACTACGCATACACAAAAAAACTTATTTTGGAGCCTGCGAAATTTCATTTTGTTGACTTATTTTCGACTTTGATTTTTTAGGCTTTTTTCATGACCTACTAAAAAAAATTTTATTTGATTGTAAAATTTTCATGTATACCCTGACCCACCCAACAATGTCCGCTAAAAACGTTGGCGATAATAGTTTTTTGAAAATGTCGACCCACCCTACTGTGTATATACAAATTTGTACATGTATTGTGATAATAACAATAAAGTTTGAGCAGCACTGTAGGTGAGCAATATATGGACATTAGACTGTCTCAGTTTGCACGCAAAAAAGATATTTACTTTTTCTTCATCGAATTCACATATTTCTATAAAAATTTTCTAAACTAAGTAAACCTAAAATTAACTAAACTAATTTTAACATTTTATACTTTATTGCTATTTATGTGGGACATTTTACGGAGTGTGGGCCCAAACATTTTTTATCTCCAAATTGAAATGAAACTTTGATAGTAACTCGACACCGGAATATTTTCGCCTAGTTCTGGGAAAAGCTAGACCCTTATGTCTATATCTTGATAAATATACCTCGTCATCCTTCATGCAAATGTAGCGAGAGGAATTTTACAATATGTTGTGAGGTGCCGCTTGCACTGTTGTTGTTGTTGTAGCGATAAGGACACTCCCCGAATGCTTTGGAGAGTGTTATCTATGTTGATGGTCCTTTTCCGGATGCAGATCCGGTACGTTCCGGTAACAAGCACATGAAACCTTCTAGGCCATACCGACCTCCCACTCCCTAGATTCATCAGGAGTTCGGGGTGGTCAGAGCTTCGGCTGATAATGAAACGAGATTCGCCACGGGTAAGTGAGGTTCATAATTGGGTTGGAGAAGCTATATATTGCGCTGGCAACCCCTTGCGAGGGTTGCGCTACACAACCCCTTGAATTAATTTGGCATTTTAGTCGCCCCTTACGACAGGCATACCTACCGCGGATATATTGTAAGCCCTCTAACCCGATGGGGGTGTGCCTTGCACTCACATTGGACAATGACCCGCGAAAACCCCAATCCCCACTGTAAACACCAAAAAACGCTTAAAGTTAAACACTTCGTAAGTTTAAATATTAAAATTAATATCATGAATGTATAATGAAGTTTTTATTCAGATACATCTCCTAAAAGCAAATGTTTATGTTTTGGTAAATACCTCTTCGTACATATGTATGTAAAAAAAAACGACAAATTAAAGTTAAGCTAACTATATATTATAGAAACAAGTCTGCAATTTTTGTAAAAACAAACTTGAAGTGATTGATTTATAAATAAAAAATCATAAATACATATTTTACTTTATTTTATTTTTATTAAAATATTGCAGTGACATTTTGATTTCGATCACGATTGGAGACGTTTGAATCGCTCCTCTAAGTGGAAATAATTTGAATTTAAATTTGCAGAGTTTTCATAAGTTATTCTAAGATTTTACTCCAATGCGAAAACGTGCATTTGAACTTTTAAAGGCCAACTCTGATATATTTATATATATACTAGAAGACACGGCAGACATTGTCCAGCCCTAGATTTGGCCTATCTGCATACCTAATAAGCTTTTTCCGTCTGACTCTGCTCTCCCCCCCTCTTCACTTTTTCCTAATCCTTTTATTCACTCCTCCCTCCCTCTTTTTCGCTTCATCTATCTCCATCCTCGCCTCATTCTATCTCTTTCTCAATCTCCTTTTCTCTTTTCTCTTCTCTCAATTTCTTCTCATTCTTATGCATCCCTTATTGCCTGTCCCAGAGGGTGGTATGTATTTTATTCCAGTCCCTAGTCCCAGTCCCACTCAGTCGAGTCTCAGTCCCAGTCCTAGTCCTAATCCCAGTCACAGCCCGTGTCTGGATAATATATTACTCTGTACTAAAGCACTCATCAACAGCTTTCATTTGATATCCATATTGTATAAACACTGTCTTGGCATTCACTGGCCCACGCTTTGGCCTATATCTCGAGACCCTAGTCACCCAGGGGTATGAAAATTACCCTCTATACAACTAAAGACTCTCCTGAATTAAAAAAATGTCATAGTACCTCTAAATCGCGGGCCCCCTTAGAAACCGCCCACCCTCTCGGCGGGCTATACTTGATATCATTCGCTATACTATTTTTATTGATAAGCAGGTTGTTTAATTAAACACCAAGCAATTATACGGAAGTATATCCGCACCACCTGAAAATATGAGTGCCACTGCGTATACGTAACATTTTATTATTACGTATAAACAAATAAAAAAGTTTGCAATAAAATAATATTGCGACTATAAACTGAGATATAACCTATCCTATGTCTCAAGTTAGATCAAACTACACACGGGGTGCAAAACAAATTCAAAATCGGTTTCAGTAGTTTAGGAGTCCATCGCGGCCGAAAATGTTGGGACACGTGTTTTTTTATATATAAAGATATGTGTATATTAATGCACCTATAACCCTTACTACCGATATTGAGTATTCCTATTAAAGACTGCAGCTTCTTCATCAACAAATCAATTAACAAGTCTTCGCTATAAATGGAAAAATACCTGTCTATCAGTTAATTTTAAATGCATATAAGTAATCGCATTATTACTTATTCAGATTATTAGGTGCAGTGGTGGCTGGATATAAAAGTTCTTGAATTTGAGATGAATATATTTTCATTTTCTTTGCACACCTCACATCATAAACTTAAAAACAGTTCATCTTCGGCAATTTTTATAACTTTCATGAACATAAAATGGTATATTAACTTTGGTCCGATGTTTGTAACGTTGAGAAATATAGAAGATAGACTCACCATTAAGTATACCGAATTGATCAGGGCAACGAACTGAGTTTATATAGCCATGTTCGCCTGTGCGTCCGTCTGTCCGTCCGTCTGTCTGTTTGAACGCAAACTAGTCCCTCAAATTTTGAAATATCTAAATGAAATTTGGCACAAGGATGTATTTTTGTATTATATTAGACATTTGTCGGATCCGGTAGGATTGGACCACTATAACATATATCTCCCATACAACCGATCGTTCAGATAAGACGTTTTTGGTCATTCTTGCCGCAATTTAGAAAGTATAAACGTGAAACTCGGTGATATATATTCTAATATATCATAGAAGATATCCTGAAAAAATCACTTTGATCGGAGCTATATATAGCTATATCCCATACAACCGATCGTTCAGGTAGAAAGATTTTTGGCCATTTCTCTCTTAATTTAGAAAGTATAAACGTGAAACTCGGTGATATAAATTTTAATATATCATAGAAGATTTTCTGAAGAAATCACTGTGATCGGAGCTATATATAGTATATATCCCATACAACCGATGGTTCAGATAGAAAGATTTTTGGCAATTTCTCCCTTAATTTCCAATATAAAAACGTTTAACTTGGTGATGTTTATTCTAATATATCATAGAAGATTTCATGAAAAAATCATTTCGATCGGAGCTATATATTGTTACGAATATTAGCAACACTAAGGGGTACTGCCATCTCTAAGCCGATGCTAAGCAGCGCCTTGTATGCACATCCATAAATCAATCATTATGTATCTACATAAACGAATCAATCATTATGTCTACACATATGTACGTATACGCAGCTGAGAAGCAACGCACAACCACATGCATATATCTGAGATACTCCCGAAAGTATGCAATGAGAGAAGCTATAAAATCGTGAAATTGTAGTTACAGCTGAGAAATTTGATAGCTGATGGCCAACTAGTAGATTCTGGAAATGGAAGCGCCTAGAAGATGCGAACGAGGAAATCAAGAGTATAAAAGGCAGCGACAGATAGAGGCGCTAGAATCAGTTTTGATTAAGACGCTATCTGGCGAGCAATAGCAGTATTATTTATTGTGAAGTACTTTAATAAAGGCCATTTTGCCATTATTCAATATTGGAGTTATTTATTCAACAGTTCAGTGATTCGAACGTTAGCAGAAGATTGCAAATAAAAGGATTTGCAGCAAATTCGTTACAATTGGTTTCAGAAGAGGAATTGTTGATTAAATTCCAGAGGACAACAAGGACATGGCAAAGTTCAGTGAATTGAAGATCCACCAACTGAAGAAGGAGTTGGAGAGCCGTGGATTGAATAAACTCGAACTTCAGTCACGACTACGAGAGGCAATGGACGCAGAAGGAATTAGCGTGGAAGAGTATGTCTTTCATCTTGATGTCGACGAGACAACAAAGATTGAAGAGAAAAACGAAACATCGCAGACAGTTACGAGCACAGACTTGAACATGATATTGGCTGCAATAACTGCTCAAACATCGACAGTGGCATCTCAGCTGGAATCGCAAGAGACACGCATAACATCCAAGATGGAAAAACAACTAGAATCGCAGGAAACCGTATAACAGCGAAGATTGAAGCACAGGAAACACAAATTTCAAAACAGCTGGAAGAACAAAATACATATATGGCAACTCAACTGAAAGAACAAGAGACACGCATAACAGTACAACTAGAAGCATAAGAGGCGCGTATATCATCAAAACTCGAAGCGCGCATGGACGAGAAAATAATGCAGTTTGAAGAAAAATTCGAGGCAGAGGTGGATGTTTTGAGAGGTCGTATACAGTAGTTGCAACTAAATCGCCCAGTTGTTTCAGCAAGAAATACGAAGGTAAAAACTTTATCTTTTGACAGCTCTGTTCCTTTCCAGGTCTTTAAGCTACAGTTTGAGAAGACCGCAGCAGTGAACAACTGGAATGCTGAAGATAAAGTTGCTGCACTATTCATGACATTGAAAGGGCCTGCAGCTGAGATTTTACAAACCATTCCAGAGGGCGAACGGAACTGTTATGAAGCATTGATTGGCGCTCTAGAGAGACGATACGGAACTGAGCATAGGAGACAGATATACCAAATGGAGTTACTGAATCGCTTCCAGAGGCCTGGTGAAACATTGCAAGAGTTTGCGTCGGATGTTGAAAGGCTGGCACATCTTGCAAATGCGGACGCACCCGTGGAATACACAGAAAGGGTAAAGATTCAGAGCTTTATAAATGGCATACGGGCCGTTGAAACAAAGCGAGCTACATACGCAAACCCAAACCCAACATTCGCAGAAACGGTGTCACAAGCTCTGATTCAGGAAACAGCGTCGCTTCTGTGTAAGCCAGTTTTCAAAGCACGCCGTGTGGAAGTAGAAAGGCCAGAGTGGGTAGACGCAATATTGGAGGCGCTGAAAGGATCGCAAAAGCGGAGTGAAAGAGTTATCAAATGCTTCAAATGCGGGAAGCCCGGTCACATTGCACGTCATTGCGATCTTGGTCCTAATAGTTCCAACAATGTGGGTGGCCGTAAACGCAAAGTTGGAGGAGATGAGCAAGAGCGTGTCAGATGTAAAGAACGAAAACTTGCCCCAGCTATTGAATGTCCTGTGATATCTGTGTCGCAAATTGGAAGAAAATCGAGCAGTCGTGCCGTCGAAGGAAAGCTGGATGGCAAGAAGCGTGTACTGACTGTAGATACGGGCGCATCTCATTCCTTAATCCGATCTGACTTGGTCAACAGGAGAGCATAACCGTTACCTGGAGCAAGGTTGCGTACGGTCACTGGCGAGTATAACCAAGTCCAAGGAGAAGTGGTATGTGAGGTATTAATTGGAAAGGTCATAGTTCTACACAAATTCATTGTGGCGGAGATTGTTGATGAAGTCATATTGGGAGTGGACTTCTTAGTTGACCATGACATCAGGATTGATATGCGGAGAAAGATCATGCGCTTTAAGAACCAGGATATACCACTTAACTTTAGTTTGGAGAAAGGGTTCAGCAGTAATCGGGTACTGGTGGAGAAGACTCTACAAAGACCACGAAAGTCAAAGGTAAAGGTTGATGGATCGAATGGGCCAAATAAAGCGAAATCAAAAGTACCTGCGAGAGAAACACTGGCATTGACAAACCCTAATGGACGCACAAGAACGAAGGAACGCATTTCCCAGAAAGAATGCGAGGATAGTTTTAAGCCGGGCGCACTACTGTTGTGAAACGTGGGAACGATACTGATTATGCGAAGCCAATCCGTCAAGCGAAAGCTCTACGAAGTAGTTCATTGGCCAAATAACAGAGTGCGAGGGAACGATCCAGGATAATGAGTAGTAAGATGAAACACAGGTAAGACAAGGAAAATAATTCGGAAGGTTTCCGGGAGGGAGATTTGGTACTGCTATACAACCCTCACCGGCGGAAAGGTGTTCCATCCAAATATCGGTGCAGTGGCGAAGGCCAGTACAGAGTTGTGAAGAGGATCAGTGATGTCATCTACCGCACACAAATAATTGGGAAACCACGAAATAGAATGGTGGTTCATTTGGAGAGGCTAGCAGCAGTTAGATCGAGAGATTTGTCTGATCGGGACGATCAGACTTAGGTGGAGGGCAGTGTTACGAATATTAGCAACACTAAGGGGTACTGCCATCTCTAAGCCGATGCTAAGTAGCGCCTTGTATGCGCATCCATAAATCCATCATTATGTATCTACATAAACGAATCAATCATTCATGAATCTACGCATATGTACGTATACGCAGCTGAGAAGCAACGCAAAACCACATGCATATATCTGAGATACTCCCGAAAGTATGCAATGAGAGAAGCTATAAAATCGCGCAATTGTAGTTACAGCTGAGAAATTTGATAAGCTGATGGCCAACTAGTAGATTCTGGAAATGGAAGCACCTAGAAGAAGCGAACGAGGAAATCAAAGAGTATAAAATGCAGCGACAGATAGAGGCGCTAGAATCAGTTTTGATTAAGACGCTATCTGGCGAGCAATAGCAGTATTATTTAGTGTGAAGTACTTTAATAAAGGCCATTTTTCCATTATTCAATATTGTTTAGTGTTTCGAACGTTAGCAGATGATTGCAAATAAGAGGATTTGCAGCAAATTCGTTACAATATAATATATAGCCCATACAACCGATCGCTCAGATAGAAAGATTTTTAGCCATTTCTCCCTTAATTTCCAATATAAAAACGTTAAATTTGGCGATATTTATTCTACTATATCACAGAAGATTTCCTGAAAAAATCACTTTGATCGGAGCTATATGTATATAGTATATACCTATCCATGCAACCGATCGTTCAGATAGAAGATTTTTGGCCATTTCTCCCTTAGTTTCCAATGTAAAAACGTGAAACTTGGTGATATATATTTTAATATATCATAGAAGATTTCCTGTAAAAATCATTTCGATCGGAGCTATATATAATATATATCCCATAAAACCGATCGTTCAGATAAGGGGGTTTTTTGCCATTTTTTATTTTATATTTATCTTAAAAATCGTTTAGGTATGTTCACTATATATTTCTTATCTTATACATCCGATTATTTGGAGATTACGAACGGGGTAAGATTACTGTTCAGCCCCATTCATAAAGGTATGAAGTCTTCGGCACAGCCGAAGACAGTCCCGTCCTTACTTTTTTTTTGTAATGTCTTTCAACGACACGATTCTTTGTATACCTTTTCCAACAGAACTTTTGAAAACATCATCTTGATTTTGAAAGCATCGATTCGAATTTAGGTTAGGTTAGGTTGAACTGGCCGGTCCATGAGGACCTCACATAGACTGATTGAGTCCGTAGTGTTACCAGAAGTTTGTTTTAACGACCAAACTGAAAAACCCTATCAAAAACCAGGATTCGAAGTTAAAAAGCGTTATTTTAATTTTATAATTTATCACATGAGCTTAAGAGCCATTTGAAAGTACTTTAGAAAACATCAAACTTACTTCAAAAAGTATCAAATGTACTTTCGACAAACTCAAATTTATATTTTTATTATTTACATTATAAATTGAAATATTATATAAAATAATGCGGATATACAGTACATTTGAAAATATCGAGATTACATTTCACACTTTCTGAAGAAGTTTTGATTCTTTATAAAGTACATTTGCTTATATGTAAGGTAGATTTGATAGTTCCAAAGTTCATTTGACGCCTTCCAAAAAACATTTGAGTTTTGTACAGTCAAATATCCAAGTGATACTTTCTAAAATCGGACGTTTTCTAAGTTCAAATTGATATTTTCGAAAGTACTGTTAGAATATGTGTAGTTGGATATAAAAGTAATTAGCTTCTTAGTTAAGATTTTACTTGCAAGCATTGTCGATGCAGTAACAGGTATTACATTTACTCATTATTGGAAAATCTGTAAGGTGATAGCTCAGAGCTATAGTTTGGAGACAATTTCTGGAGTTTCTTCTAGGGCCGATTTGGGTCCTTTGGGACAGTTAAAGATTTTAACCATATCAAAACTTTTTCCAAACAAGCCCGAAAAGATTCTAAGCTACTGAGAACCTCATCGAAATCGAAAATAGTCTTGACATGGTCCTGAAATGGTGTTGTGAACCATTTCGAAATGCGTTTATAATATTAATATATGAAAATCTTATCCCAGCGGGTTAGGTGGATTGGAATATACCCGTGGTAGGCGTTAGGTATGGCTGTCGTAAGAAGTGACTCAAATACCAAATTGATTCAAGCGGTTGTGTAGCGCAATCCTCTCAAGGGGAAGATGAGATGAAAACTTCTTAAACTTCAATCAGATAAACCAAAATTAGGTCAGTACAACATTTGACGGGTCTGCTACTATTATTCAAAAATAGTCACGAAACGCCCTACTGCAAACTCTTTTTATACTCAGCTGAGCAGAGCTCACAAGGTATATTAAATTTGTTCGCATAACGTACCCCGAAACGACATAAACTAATCGAGATAAATATAGACTTCTATATATCACAATGATCTGGGCGAAAAAAGAAATTCATTTAGGGTAGTCCGTCCGTCCGTCCGACCGTAAACACGATAACTTGTGTAAATTTTGAGGTACATATCTTAATGAAATTTGGTATGTAAGTTACTGGGCACTCACCTCAGATCGCTATTTAAAATGAAAGAAATCGGACAATAACCACGCCTATTTTTTCGATATCGAAAATTTCGAAAAACCGAAAAAGTGCGATAATTCATTACCAAAGAGGATAAAGCGATGAAACTTTGTAGGTGGGTTAACCTGATGACGCAGAATAGAAAATTAGTAAAATTTTGGACAATGGGCGTGGCACCGCCCACTTTTAAAAGAAGGTAATTAAAAGTTTTGCAAGCTGTAATTTGGCAGCTGAGTATGGAATGTTCGTATACACCCGAACTTAGCCTTTCATACTTGTTAAAAATCTGCTCCTTTAAGATATGAGTATTTCAACAATTCTCCGTAATCCCTAGTAAAATGTGAATTGGTAACAAATTGAATGATAAAAGATCGTCGCTAATACTATTATCCAATAAACATGTACTCTAATTGACAAATATACTCTAATTTATGATTGAAACATAAAAGTAAACAGAAAGCAAACCCATGACTTTAGTGTGATATTCATTTCAAGCTTTTATACATTTTTTATTCTGCAAATTTTCCATAATTACTTTTAGCACATTTTATCTGTAATGACTATTATCATACATAGTGTTCAAACACTCCTAATACGTGGTAGCTACGAAAACTTCAAGCAGTTGCTAAGCTTGGCGAAGTGAAAGCGTAAATTTATTTAAAATAGATATATTGAGACCCACATTGTAGTAAACGAGTATATTGGCTTATTGAATATTTTTTCCCCTCTCCCAATTCTTCTCCGTATTTGTATACCGTCAACAAATTTACTAGTGCAAAATTATTCAAAAAATATATAAATGAAGGTGCGGTAACTTCCGAAGAGGTTTAAGGCCGAGCTTCGCTTCCAATTTGCGTCGTGCTCCTTTAAATTTTTCCTACAAATTGGCGGGACGGGACTTCTACCTATCTTGCAAGGCAGATGAGTTTTCACGGAGAGCTTTCAATGGCACAAATACACTAGGAGTGCTTGCCAAACACTGCGAGGGGCGACCCGCGCCTCACCCATTAAAAATTCTTCTAATTGAAAAAACGTGTCTCTAAAATTTGGATGTTGCTTTGGCCGAGGCGTGAATCCAGCCAGGATCTTCCATGTGGTAGCGGAGCACGCTAATATCACACTTCGGCGGCCGCCTAACATTATTTAATAACTTGATAGAAGCATAAAAAAATTTCAATACTAAGAATAATTTTAAAAGTCAAAATTTTATTCATAGATCATCAAACAGAAGTCAGAAACTCAAGACATGATTTTAGATATACTATATCTTATTTGTTTAACATCTTTAAGCCTATACAGTGGGTGTAAGTCCCTACCTATACATTTCTGACAAATCAGTTCATTTAGTGGACTAATTGAAGTGATACTTCTTTAGGCCCGTTATGACAAAAATTATAAGAGTGAAATTTTAAAAAAACGTAACGCAAAGGTCACGGGTTGAAAATGTAGTTCGCGTTATATTCGCTGAAAATTGTAGAGCAAACTTGCTTTGAGTGGAATGTATGTATATGGATGTACATATGTATGTATTCGAAGAAAGCCTTCATTGATTAGAGGTTTTTTTTTGTTTTTATTATTATTACACAGTAGGAAGTTTTGAAAATAACAGCATTAAATTATCACTAGAGCTTACAATTTCTCGAGTTTGCTCAAGACAACTTTTTTCGCAAATCTTGGCTTCTCGCGAGCTTCTTGATGTTCAATTTAAGCGCTGCACAGGCAGTTTTATATAGAGCTTACGATTTCTTCTGGAGCAGAAGCGAAGATTACCACCAACACACAAAGAAAAACATCATAACCTTAGAACCATTAGTTGTATTACAACTAATACTGTTTTCACACAGACGGCTTATTGAATAATAAAGGCAGTTTTCTACATTAATACTATTTTCACACAGACGGCTTATTGAATAATAAAGGCAATTTTCTACATTAAGACGCTTATTGAGCTCAATCTTCCCTACAAAATTCGAATCTATAATTATTTCATTAGTAGCTAATCGAATGCCTAATGAAGTCAAAAGCACAATGCAACTCTGTTGGCAGCTTTCCGCTTCTTAGTTTTTGGTGTGTTCAGTGCTTAAAAATGTCATTTGTCAAAGTAAATGTCATTGTCTACATGGCGGAACGATACAAGTTGGCCGCATCGAACAGCTGATTATAACCTTTGTTATTTGATTTGATACATCAACTACCGGCGCAGTACGATTTTGACATTTGTCCATCGAATTTACATGTACATGGAATTTTTTTATGTTTGTAGGTATGTCACCATGCTGCCACCTTGTATCGTTCCGCCATGATTGTCTGTCATATAGCATTGTCATTTTATTCGCTTGACATTTCATCCTTCATACTAATCGAGCAGTTACTTCTGTGTGAAAGCAAAAAATTTACGAT
>JARSSU010041137.1:0-12261 GCA_029619165.1 Eurosta solidaginis
TCATCAAGAGTGTGCCGTAATTGATTACAATTTCAGCTGTGCAAATTATAAGTTTATACAACACAATTATTACTTGAATATAAAACTTATTAAATTAAGTGTTTTTACAAAAGCTCTTAAAATATTGTATCCTTTTTACAACCGGAGTGATCTTGCCCATTGGTCTATTTGCAACAACCAGCACTGCTGTTAATTCTAATTGGAAAGAGCTGAAACTCGATCTCTGTCACATTTCGCTCCGGCTGCTCTGTTTGCTCTCACATTGATTCAATCAAACTATTATTGGAGTCGTTTGCTGTTAATTGCACTGATCGCTCTCACATTAGTTCGCCCACGCTGTTTTCGAACTATTGGCTATGTTAAGTCGTATGCAATCACTGTTCTCCAACAATTAGGTTTATGCGAAGAATGCCTTTGCTGTTGTTATCCACTGATCGCTGTCACGGCAATTGGTTCGCACCTGCTTTATAACTACTGGGATGTAAAGTAGTATGAGATGATGTCGTTATCGCTGTTAACTACAGTGATCGCTCTCACAGCGTTCGGTGTTCACTTGCCTAACAGGTTTTGGGATGCTGTATGGTTGTATGCTCGTCATGTTCACTAGATGGAGGGCATCAGAGAGCAGAACCTTTTACGTGGGTGACCAGCAGTTATTATTGCTTAACTCCTCCCCTTCTAAATGGAGGGACGTCCCGCGATCCTCAACAATAATGCCAAAATTAATTTTAATTGTTTGATTGGTTGGTAGGTTATCACAACGATATTATTGCATAAACTTCTGAGCAATTACAGTGTTGCACATAGAATAGGTTGAGTTATAACTTTGTATGATTATGGTTGAGTCATCTTTACTTTTGGCATTAGTTCCGCAGACCCATACAGTGATTGTAACAGAAGTGAGTTACAAGTTAATGACTGAGATAGCGAGCACGACGATAATGAGTAGTCGAGCATTGAGAAATTTAATAGCAGTTTAGGCAGCGGTATGATAAATCCATGAGAGCTCTAATATGCTGGTATTTGTGAGTAAGTTGCAAAACGTGGTTGCCAAGTCGTTTTTCTTAAAACTACTAACTATCGTTATAACTTAACATTAATTTCCATTTCATTATAGTTACAAAAATTTCAAAGTACAGAATTTTTACATAGTGCAAATGAATATTCGTGAAATGCTCAGTTACCTAGTCACCATAAAAGTCGATGTAGCAAAATTTAATTTTTTGTAATAAGCCTAGGTTTCTGTTATTGGAGTTTTCAAAGAAGAAATGCGGCCAGAGTAGTATTTATTTCAAATTGTCTTTATGGACCACCCTCCCTTTAATTAAAACTGTACTCCCTAGGTCTTTTTCAATTGTATGTTCCTCATAAAGTGGTGTTAACTTATTACCTAGTCTAGTATTTCTTTTTACCATAACTTTATCTCCTTCCTTGAAAACACGCTCTGTTCTGTTTTTGTTGTGACTTGTGAGCTCTTCTTGTTGCGAACATCTAATACGTTCAGATATTTCATTATTCGGTTCATCATATTTGCCTCATTTTAGTAACAGAATGTATTGTTTTGTTATATTCAATGGTTGATAGCAAGATTAGATCCACCGTGTCATCAATACATCTTTCCAACTTCAGGCATCTAGCAATTTCAATTAAAGTGCTGTGAAACCTCTCCACCTGACCATTGGAGCAGCTATGCAAAGGTGGAGCATTGACGATATTAAAACCAAAATGATTGGAAAGAAGTTGTCTGACAGTGTTCAACGATTTTTCGTTGTCACAATAAATAGTTTTTGCTTTTGGAAAAATGTTCAAAATGTGTATTAATTGGGACTTTATGTCCAAAATTGTTCTTGACGCTATGGTCTGAACGATTGCGAATTTTGAGAACTTGTCTACACAAGTTAAGAAATACTTTGAGTCGGTAGCAAAAATGTCAATATGCAGGATCTCTCCTGAGTATAGTGGAATTGTATATGCTATTTTATGTTTCCGATGCTGCCTATTGTACTTCGATTTAGAGCAGATCCTACAGTTTACCACAACCTCTTTGGCTTTCTTTTCCATCTTTGGGAAAAAGTAGTCCCTCAATATTTGCTTAACATTTTCCTGTGCTGCACGGTGTGCACGATTATGCTCCGTAGCTATTTGTACTTGGAAACATTTGCACCAGTCATGCTGAATGTAGGCTAGTATGGATAAATTACAATGAATTGCGTTAACTACATTGGTATTCACAATGTCCTGAATAGTTCCTAAGAGCGTGCTTCTGTCACAAAACTGTATGCAGTGTCTAGCTTTATTCCCAAAAATAATGAAAGTTCGTTTTTGATGGAAACTCACTTTCTTCAATAATTATTTGGTTTCCTAAACAATTAACAGGTTTTTCAACTACCTCTATGCTGTGCGTTAACGATTTTTCGCTGTGAATCGTGGCTGAATCTGAGTTCATATTTTCATCCATCATATTGACTTGCTGACGCGAAAAGAGCATCGCAACGTAGTTTTCTTTTCCAGGCTTATAATAAAGCTTCGCATTATGCTCGTCGATAAATGCTTTCCAACGTTTAATTTTTGCATTTGGATTTCTGTCAGAAACCGCAAACGTTAGCGGTTGATGATCAGTAAAAATATTCAATTGGCGTACACCATAAAGATAGTTACGAAGGTTTTTTAGTGCCCAGACTATGGCCAAAAGCTCCCTTTCATTAGTGGCAAAGTGAAGTTCATTGTCTTTTAGGGTTCTGGAAACCATAGTTATTGGTCTGCCTTCCTGAGAAAGAACAGCACCCAGGCCATGGTTGGACGCATCTGTAGTTAAATCAAATGGTTTTTTAAAATCGGGGTAAGCGAGCATTACGTCTTCCGATACTAAAATGTGTTTCAAGTGTTTCAAATGCTTGGTGTTGTTTTGAATTTAAAAATATTTTCACTCTTTTGGATCTGTAAGCGCTGACTCCTCCATTTTCCCCCTTCAAAATATCAGTCAATGGTTTGGCAATACTGGCAAAGTCTTTCACGAAGCATCTATAATAGCTTGCTAATCCTAGAAAGGATCTGAGACCGTACAAGGTTTCGGGGGTTGGGAAGTTCAGCATTGTGCTAACTTTATCAGGGCACGTCTGACATCCTTGATACAATAAATCCGAGGTACTCTGTTTCAGTTTTAAAAAATTTGGATTTGTCGACTGACACCCTCATGTTAGCGTCACATAGACTCTTCAAGACCCAGTCTATGTCTTTAATGTGTTGTTCTTTAGATTCGGAATAAATAATAACGTCATCCACGTAAACAGAGCAGCTTTTTCCTATCTTTTCCCTTAAGATGTCGTCTATAGCTCTTTGAAAAATACTCGAAGCGTTTTTTAATCCGAAAGGTAGCCTACAAAATTCATACTTTCCGTTGCTAACGGAAACGGCTGTTTTTTCCCTGTCTCGCTCAGCGAGCTCGATCTGGTGGAATCCAGACTTCAAATCAAGGGTTGTGAAGTATTGTGCAAGTCCCATATTTGATGAAATCGAAATGACATTTGGTATTGGGAATTTGTCGTCAATGGTATTTTCGTTCAGTTTGCGAAAATCTACCACCAAACGCTTTTTTTATTGCCAAACTCATCAACGCCCTTCTTGTCCACGACCCAAATGGGGTTATTGTAGGGAGACTTAGATCGTCTTATAATGCCATTACGTAAAAGCTCTTTTATTTCATTGTTAATAAAGTCAATTATCCCCATTGGATAAGGATACATCTTAGAATAAATCGGTTCTTCATGTTTTGTGCGAATCCTAGCAACTACATTTGTGTTATAGGGCAGAGATTCATTGGGATCGGCGAAAGCCTGTGATCTTTTTTTAATCATATTTGAAAAATCCCCCCTTATTGCAAGAGGTACGCTTTCCTGTTCAACTTTCAAAGCATTAATGTTGTCAATTTTTATAAAAAATAATTTTTCGATTCCAAAATCATGAACTATTTCACCTTTTTGAAGGTCCACGACTGCGTTGACTTGCGTTAGCAGGTCAAGCCCAATTATCGCGTCAAAGTTTATCAAGTTTGATAATATTGTAAAAGCCGAAGTTATGCCAAACAAGTTAATTTTACATTTTTGCCCTACTTTGCTCTCGCCGTGAACTGACTTAACTACGAATGGTCTCGTTAAAGGCACAATGCCTTTTAATTCAGTAAGGGGCTTTATATATCTTTTTGAAGCTCCTGTGTCCACTAACATTTTTATCTCTTTGCCCTCAGCTCCTATTGTTCGTTTGACCCAAGGGAGGTGGGCACCCTCCCTAAAAAATTAATTTCGTCGATATCTTCGACTTCTCGTTCCACAATACTATCGTACGAAGTTTTTGTTTCTACATCTTCCGATGTATCTGATATGTGGTGGATTCTCTGGACTTTTGGGCCAGTACTTCTATCTGATACAGGAGGTCACTTAATTTGTTGACCTTGATTGCCTGTATTAAAAGGGATTGACCGATTATTAGATGTTTGTATATTTTGGGACTTATTTTGTTGTAAAAAATTTCCTGTGGGATTGTGGTGCTCGAACTTCGTTGAGCGGCGGAGACGAGATGTGGATGGATCTATGTCCATTGGTTCAGTGCCCTGATCTCTATTATTACTCGAAAGATTGCGCTTTTCTTGTCTGTTTAGGAAGTAGGGGTTTTTATGACCGCTACGTGATTCTATTTGGTTGTTCTTGGTATCATCTATTCTCTTAACTGAAGGGTGACCCCTGTCTTTGTCCTCAAGATGTTTAGAGTAGTTTGATGCAAACATGTATCGTTCATGATTTGCTTCTACTTCCTGGGCAAGTGCCAAAGCGGAAGGCAACTCTGTTGGACGAGTGGAAAAGAGTATATCGCAAAGGGGCTTCCTAAGGCCAGAGACAAAAACACGTAATGCATCTAACCTATATTTATCATTTATTGAGTTAGCTATATGACTTTCATATGTCATGATAGTTTTATTGGTAAGCAACGTAAGCTTTCTTTCGACTTCGTCGTAGAAATTCAACACTGTCAGATTTCCTTGCCTCAAGGTACTTAGCTCCTGTTCAATTAAATATATTGGCCGCTTATCAGCGTACGTGAAATCTAATCTTGCCACTATAGCCTTAAAGTTAAGAACAGTGTTGAAAGACGCTAAAACAGCATCTGCAGCGCCTCTAATTTTATTCCTTATAATGGCCACTGCCTGATAATATTTAACGCTTCCATCATAAGGTTCATATAATTTATAGGCCGTATGTGCGGCTTGCCTCCATGAGACGTAAGTCTCTTGCCTACCATCGAATTCAGGCAAAGATATAACTAGGTCAAGAGTTTCCTCGCAACGCACGGTACCTGAAATCCTAACCTCTTCGAAACTCTCTACGTTAGCTGTCGACGTACTTGTAAATCTTTTTGAGATTTCGTTCAACTTTTTGTCGAATTCCTCTTTTTGTGAGCTTAAGGCGGCTGATAGCGCAGCTGTTACTATAGCAGTTAACTCCTCAGTATTCATTTTTGGTAGATCTTTATCTTTCAGAACTAACCTATTTAAAAGGCTCGCTAAATCTTCGTCGCACATTAAAGTATTGACCGCGCAAAAACCCGGTATAATAATATACCTCAATCACAAATCAAGTTAAATTTATAAAAAGGTTTCGAAAATACATTGAATTCCAATGATGATCATAGTATTTAAATATATTTATTAAGAAAAAGGCACTGAGCAAGTCACTTACGTAATTTACTTTCTCTAAGCATGTGGTTTAGTTTGTTACATTCATAAAGATAATTTTTCCAAAGGTCAGCCAAGGCCGTAAGATACCACACAGCAGGTGTTTCAAAAATTGGTAGGACTCAGTGATTTTTTCAGCAATGGTTAGATTTTCATGTTTTCGTCCCAAATCATTCAATTTTAAGCAAATGAAAAACGTGGTTTAAGCTCTTCTGTTGACGGGTTCCTTTTTGGTCAGCAAACAGCAATATTCACGTGTTTGTTTTAGCTTTTCAGTATTTCGTGAAATCCGAAATTTTAATGCGTTGGGCGCCAATTATAAGTTTATTCAACACAATTATTACTTGAATTATAAACTTTATTAATTAAAACGTGTTTTACAAAAAGCTCTTAAAATATTGTTTCCTTTTTACAACCGGAGTGATCTGTCTATTTGCAACAACCAGCACTGCTGTTAATTCTAATTGGAAATAGCTGAACCTCACTCTCTGTCACATTTCGCTGCCGGCTGCTCTGTTTGCTCTCACAATTATTCAATCAAACTATTATTGGAGTCGTTTGCTGTTAAATGCACTGATCGCTCTCACATTAGTTCGCCCACGCTTGTTTTCGAACTATTGGTTATGTTAAGTCGTATGCAATCACTGTTCTCCAACAATTAGGTTTATGCGAATAATGTCGGAGCGTTGTCGTTTAAAAACGATTAAGTTCTCTAAGAGAATAAGGTCCTCTAATACTTCGCTTTGGTTATTGGAGTCATGCGTTCATATCGCCTACGATGATGGGATCTACATGGATATGACAGTAAATTTTACACAGAGGTTGATTACAATAGCTATTGTTGCCAATGGAGATTATATTTATTTATTTTATTTATTTATTATTATTTAAAGTCGACGACGACAAACTCTGTCGACTGCATAATATAAAAGATATATAAATATACAACTCAAAGATAAAATTTAAGATATATCGAGCTTTCAACAATGTTATATTACAAACAAAGAAAGAGCAATGAACATTACTATTTAATTTCAGATATAATAATAATAAGAATATGAGCAGAAATAAGATCTTATGCGAAATCTTATACTGGCGGAATGCATCAGATTCCGCTCAGCATGATTTCGGAATGCAGTGGATTCCAATCTCCCTGTTGGAATGCAACAAGATTCCAATCAGCATGTCATGGGAATACGGCAGTGCTAAGAGTAGTGTAATGAGGATACGCCATCACAAGGCATAAAAAAGTAACATGACCTGTGTTGTTGGAATGCACCGGATTCCAATCAGCTCGATGCCTGACCCATAAGATTATACTTCCGGACTGTATACGATTCCGGTCAGTGACTCATGAAAAAGCATGTTTTTTTACGTTGTTGGAATGCACCAGATTCCAATCAACACAGTACTGTCTTGTTCCTTCTTAATGATACATGTTGATAAATGTTCCTCCATCCTTAGCGAGATAGTTTCCTGTTTTTTATCGAAGGAATAAAATGCCGGCAAATTAAATTAGCTTGCATCTCTAAATTAGATAGCAAGTATTGCATTACGTATAGTGGCAAAGTACATTCAAGACTGATGCAGCTATACAAGTCATTGTAGTGCGCGCACAGATAAGAAGAGGATTTATTTTAGCAAAGTTTCGTCGACAAAGGGGTAAATAGAAAGGAACGTAGTGTCTGGATATGTGGATATGCTTTTGTGGAATATCTTTGAGAATGATAGCAGCGATTCCTTGCTTGTTTGAGTTGTTCTGTGGCAAATTTGAGAAATAACTGACATATCGGTTGATATATGTATAGATTTATTGAAAGGCAAGTGTGTTTCTTGCAAAGGTATGAAAGAAGGATGGTGTTCGTTGATTAGGAGCTTAAGTTCAAGTTGTTATATAGTCCTATGATATGCATTGCAAAATGTTGAATGATATTGGTATATTGTAGATCAGAGGACTATTACTGTATATCAATATCGAAATCCTGAGATTCCGTGTTTTAGTATAATAATCATTATTTGGGTTAGTTGTTGTGTAAGAAAAGTGATGGGAGAGAGAAAATTTGATAATGATGGCAGAGATGTATTATTGCCGAATTTAATAATGAATTTGTGGCTGTATGGAGAGGCGTGCCTAAACGTTGCTTGGGGTTGCTGAGGACTTTGTAGTTGTGATATCGATGGTTGTAACTGAGTGTTCGTGTGATTTACCATAGTGATGGATGGCGCGTTAAGTTTTCGCATGCGAGTATGTAGCGATGGTCTTTATGCTGCTTATAGCAGCAGTTTCGTACACTCTTAAGTCTTTTAGTGGTGGCTCGAGCAGTCATACCGGCATAGGCGAAGGTGATGATGTGTAGGTACTTGAAAGTGGTGAAATATAGACGGACTTTGCTTGCTCATCGAGCACTTTGTTGGTTATGATTTTACTAACCTCTTTTTGTTGATGTACTTGGTGCATTTATTATATTGATGGATGCTCTCAGCGCACGTTGCGCGTTAGTACGTCTACAGTAGAGATATACACCGCCGCGGAATATCAAACATATCGTAGCGGCGGTGGCGCAGCGTGTCAGCGCGACGTGACTATTTTCTATTCGTTGTAAGAACTCGTTTAAGCCATATTGTGTCATGTCGAAAATTCGTCGATATGTGTCGAAAGTGGCACAACGGATGCGCATCACTGGCAGTTATAAGAAACTAATTGCGAATTAACTCCTCTAACTGTCAAAAGCTATTTAAAAACAACGGCGCCTTCGATGTCAGCTTCACACGGACTTTGCATCACCCAATTCACCAAGTCATTAAAACAAAACACTAAACTAAAAGTTACATAATAAATCTTAAAAACACATGCTCACCTTGCATATTTTTCAAAAAAATAATACATGAACACATGAATTCAAACTAAATACGCAGGCGAACATGTTTTCAACTTGTCTCACGTTGTTAAACAAAAGCAAATAACAAAAAACGGCTGCCGAGCTCTAAAAAAATGGTGTGCGTTTGGACTGAAAGAAGTAAGCGAAATCAGCGACGCAAAATCGCTTTAGTAGGTTCTAGTTTGGGCAATTTTTATCAACAACCCTCCCCAACTCCTCTGGAAAAAATTTGGAATTCTGGTATCTCATCTTAATTGAAGATCTATGATCCGTAACAACCACCCATCATACAAAACAAAAACACATGTTAAACGCAAACACTGATATAAACAACACAAAAACACAACGCATAGACAACACAATAAAACCCACAAAAAGAAAAAACACAAAATTCATTAAAATCAAGAAATGGGTTTTCGAACAAAATCACTTAGGGCTAACAGTCCAACATCTATCGTGTATCTGCGAAAGTATACAGCTAGCATCTGAAATGTTTATTGATTCACACGTCAATCCTTCAATCCCAAACTCGATTTGGAGATTCTCCAAAGTCTAGGGCCGCGCTATCAAAACTACGTCCCTGGAGTGATCACATTGATTACAGACTATCAACTAGCTGTCAAATATCACCTACATGTACGCGCTCCTTACAAATGTGGAATACGTAGGTACATATATTACCAGTGAGCTTGTCCTCGCAAGAACACTAAAATGGTGAAGGAAAAGCCTCGCAAGACAGTCGAACTAAGGACGTGTGTGCTACGCCTAACGTAGTGTGACACGTCGAACTAACTCTGAAGTTTCGTGCGGTCATCCTAGTGAGCTCTTAGATCGTAAGCGCGGAAATACAGAAGTTATCATCCTTCACTCAATCGGTCGACGTTGCCATTCTAAAATATCGGTTTGATTAACGAAGACTATTGAATCAATGTTGTGCAACGCAAAGTCTGCCATTTGCGTCTATAACCTTTTAAAAAGTTTTTACCAGGTCCTTGTAAAAATTTAAGTATGTAGCATGCGGCCGATGTTCACCCATTACGCAACGACAATCGCTGAGACGCTGCTTATGATTTCGAGGAACGCGTGCATCTTTGGCGCAAGATAGATCACTCCTCAACAGTTTACAAGGTCAGTTTCTCTGGCGTGTAGCTCGGCAGCATAGCGCGCGATAAGCATCCGTTAGGAAAGTCTATCGCAGCTACCTAGTACCCCTGTAGGAAAGAGGATGCTGTCAACGAGAGCTAGTGAGTTCGAAGTCGCAGTCATTATAGCTTCTGTGCTGGCATCAGTCGGTGGGACGTCAGGAGGCGCGGTAGAGTACCATGGTGGTCGGGATTCGCTACTGTGTCGCACATCGGAAGTAGCTCTTAAAATAGCTTGAAACACAACTGAGTGCTCCCTGTGCCACGAGTAGTCATGATGTATAAAGAGACACCATTAGATAGTTCACCGGATAGGCACTGTGTGCGTGCCGCGCAAGGAGCAATAACAGTATTTAAAGTGAATTGTGTTCGTGCACGGTTAGTCAGAGTTATACCTATGTGAAACTACGTGTTTTGCCGACGAGCTATACAGACAAAGTGTGACTACGTTTTAGGTCTCTCTGATTTCTCTTCAGCAGACGAGCAGTACCAATTCCAAAGACCGGGGTAGGCTCGTCGCAAGCCTTTCTGGTGAGTAAGACGACGAGCGAAACAATCCTCACAATGAAGCCTACGTCCTGCAAATCTTCAGAACGGTCTCTGCGAGAGTCTCGATGGCAAAGGGCCAGCACGTTGGACTTGTTCTAATAGCATCTACAAACTAAACCTGCCTCCCCGAATATTTGTTTTAATAGACACTCAAGCTGTTTTAATGTGAGAGAACACCGGCGTGTAGTTAGCGGCGATGGGCGCGCGCCGGAGTTCGAACATCGAAGGAACCCTGGCATAAATGGGATCCTACAACATCCCGTCCCGTGTACACACCTAGGCAATGACGTTTATCGTGGATATCGCAACGGGTCTAATATCACTGGCCGAGTGTACCCTCGGGCAGCCACCTCAACTAACCTAACTCTACACCAGAGAAACACCTTGAACCGTTAGGGCGATGATTATCGGACCAACGATGCCGCCTCTCGCAATCATCCAGCCCAGTCTCGTGGACTGCCAGTTGCGTACGGGTGACACATCGAGCGCATCATACATCATCCCCTTTGTACGAGCGACCTCGGGGTACTCATTTTTAACATGTGTGTGCGCCGCCGTTTGCAGACGTTTTTGTTCACAACATTGATTTCAATAGTCTTCGTTAAATCAAAACGGTATTTTAGAATGAAAGTCGACCGATTTTAAATTGAAAGATGTTAATTTCTGTTTCCGGCCTTACGAAATTATGGATGACCCGCGTAACTTTAGTTTTCAGATTAGTTCGACTGTCCACTACGTTAGGTAACTAGCACACACGGACCTTAGTTCGACTGTTTTGGGAAAGCTTTTCCTTCACCACTTTGAGTGTTCTTGCGAAGGACAAAGCCTCACCTGGTAAATATAGGGCGACGTATTCACAATTTGTAAAAAGGAGCCGTAAACATGTAGGTGATATTTTAAACTGGTTGATAGGACTATAATCAATGTGATTCACTCCAAGGGACTAGTTTGGATAGGCCGCAAACTTTAGGAAATATCAACCGGCGAGACTTGGGTATTGAAGGATTAAGTTTTTAAAAAGCAAAATTAACTTTCATATGCTATGTATAGTTTCGCAAAGTGATTTTCAAACCACTTATACGGACATATATCTTCAACTTTAAGTATGAAGGTAAGAATCAGCGTTCAAAGGAGGGGTGAGTACTGCCACTAAGACCCTACTAAAGTGATTTAGCGCGTCACTGATTTCGATTATTCTTTCAGCCAATCGCAATATAGATTTTTTTTAACTCTGGACCGCCTGTTTGTTTTTTAGTTAATTGCCTTTTTTTTAACATTGAGGACAATTTGAAAAAACATTGTTCGCATGGGGGTGATTTTGTTTGTATCATTGTTCATGATTAATTTAAAAAAAATATATGCAAGAGGGAGCCATATAAATTATTATATAACGTTTCTTTTAGGTTTCGTTTTAATAACTTGGTTAATGGGGTTGATGCAAAGGCCGTGTGTGCAAGATGACTCGAAGGCGCTTTTTTAAATAATTCTCTGATACAGTAGGCAAGGATGTAAATTCGCAATTAGTTTCTTATAACATGGCAGTGAATGCGCCATCGTGATGACCACTATTCGCCATATCCGACCAATTTCGACCATGCAACAAGAACATTGAGCCTAAACAGTATACCACGAAATAGAAAATATCGTAACATGCGGCCCCCCGCCCCGCCGCGCCGATATGTTGGAATAGGCCTTGGTCCGGCAGCATGCGCAAAAATGGACCCTAAAAGGCCGGCGGAGATCTTGACTGTTATAGTACTGAACTCTGCAACTGCGCTCTGAGGCCGCATCCATCAAATCGAATAAATGCCACCAAGTACATCTAACAAAGAGGTTATAAACATTCGATTACCACACAAAAATACTCGATGAAGCAAGCAAAGTCAATCTATATTTCACAACTTCCACGTAGCTAGCATCAGTCAACTTAGCCTATGGCCGTATGACTGCCTCGAGCCACCAGCTA
>JARSSU010041139.1:0-29439 GCA_029619165.1 Eurosta solidaginis
CGGTACTGATGCCCCTTCAGTCGCTTCCCTAATAGGAATTCTTATCGGTGACGCCTTTTCGAGATATCGCCTTAAGGTGGACCATGTGTGTGAACTCTAGAGTGTTTGTACGATATGGTATCAAATGAAAAGGTGGTAATGAGTAATTTTAAAAGGGAATGGCTTAATTCATGGTGAAGCCTTTTCGAGAAATCGCTATAAAGGTGGACCAGGGGTGAACTCCTAGAATATGTTTGTACGATATGGGTATCAATGAAAGCGTTAAGGAGTATTTGAAAAGGAGGGAGGAGGGTTCGAGATTATCGCCGATATAAAGGTGGACCAGGGGCGTCTCGTAGAAGTGTGTTTGTACGATATGGGAAAAGTCAAATGAAAGGTGTAATGAGCATTTTAAGAGGGACGTGCGGCAATTGAGGTCCTATATGTAACGCCTTTTCGAGACCTATCGCCCCTTAGGGTGATGGCCAGGTGGCGGTGACCTAGGGAGTGTTTGTACGATATGGGTATCAATACGAAAAGTTACTGATGCATTTAAGAGGGAGTGGGGCATATCATGCCGTTAATAGGTGGACGCCTTTCGAATGTCGCATCATTTCAGGTGGGCCAGGGGTAGACTCTAGAATGTGTTACGGTATGATATGGGTATCACACACACGAAAGATGGTAATGAGTATGTTAAAAGGGAGTATCCCTTAGTTCTATAGGTGGGGCGCCTTTTCCGAGATATCGCCATAAAGCGTGCGCACCAGGAGGCTGACTCTAGAATTGTTTCTACGATATGGGCGTCTTCAAACGCAAAGTGTAATGAGCATTTTAAAGAGGGAGTGGGAACCTTAGGTCATATAGTGGACTGCACTTTTGCCCCGCCAGATATCGCATAATAGCGTGGCCAGCGCGTGATCTCAGAATGTGTTTGTACGATCATAGGGTATCAAATGAAAGGTAGGCTAATGCAGTATATTTAATAAGGCGCACTGTGCCGGCCTTAGATTGCTATAGTCGCCTGCGGACGCCTTTTCGAGATATCGCTATAAGGTGGCACAGACGCGTGTAGACTCTAAGTATCGTTGATGACTTGCTACCAATGCTCGCCCACACTTATAGCCGCGATCCGATCACAATATGTCATCAATATCCTCGCTAACGCGAGGCCAAGGAAACTGCCGTATCAAAAGGGCCGTGGACATAATGGAAAGGGGTGTAGAGGCAGTGGTTACACATACAAGATGACTAGAGTTGGTTATGGTGTACTAGGGCTTGGGGACACCAGGTGCAAGCGGGGCATACCATTGTATGTATAGGGTTGATTCTGGTGTTTAGGCAATAAAGAGTTTCAACCTGTTACAGTATTCCAGAACGATTAGTTGAGCAAGGTGACACGCGTTCCCTGGGGAGTCATTGCTGTTCCTCTTCCGCGAGATTACTGAGATAGTTTTCTAGCAAGTACTGGATTCCACCGGGCAATCCGCGACATAAAGCTCCGACGCCTGTCTGATAGGGAGTTCAGCCAAGGACCTGCTTGTGTTTTTTCGCTTCATACGGCTGGGTTGTCTCAGGTGCCGTATTTCATCAAAACTGCTTACGGAGAGTAGAGGGACTCCTTAGGCTTAGGCGAGCTGCTGGTTCGTCAATCAGATGTCTGTTGGGATGCCCAGGTTCTCTGGGTATTCAACAGAAACTGTCTTGGTCAGCATCTCATTCTCTCCCTGATGCGGGAGTCTTCTCGCCTCATTTATGCAGATGGTGTGCTGCGGGACATAAGAAGACAGCCCAGTTGGCGACGTTCGTGAGAGCAGTATTTTGGCAGGCCTGTAGTTTCGTCACGTGGGTAGTTTTTAGGCTGGCGCGACATATGGGGTGATCGCGTAGCACGTAATCGGACGGGCTCATGCTTTGTATGTGGTCATGAGCGTTTCGTTTATCTTTTCCAGGTACTGCCAGCGAGCGATGTGACGGATTTATTACGGCTCTGAGATTCTCGGAATACACTTGTGGTGCGTGCGCACCAAAATGTAGATCCTGATCGCCAAAAGCGGCACACCCAGATTCGGGTGTAGGACAGTCGGTAGCGTCATGTGCCATCGACGTCGGATTGTTCAATATGGTCGGACGATTTGGGGCGTCCATGTTGTAAATAAGGCTCGACGGGCAAGATTAGTCGGTGACAATGCCAGGTTCGCGAGGCGAAAAAACTGGAGAGATCAGGGAGATAGCGTTTATATTTGTATTGCATAGCTCATCGATCTCTGGGCCTGGGCCTGTGGCCATCATTGTGCAGTCATCGGAGTCGTATTGGAAATGAACACGATGTGGACTCTATTCCGGTGGTGAAGGTAGCGTTAGATAGTATAGAAACTAGCAATATAAACAAGAGTCTGGGGAGTAGGACACACTACCCTGTGAGCACCCTGTTTAATTCTGCCTTGAGTTTTGATGTTTCGTATTCTCGGAATTGTCACCGATAGCCTGCCGACCACCAGATAATTTGCACTGGTCCACCATTTTAAGACACTGGGGGAAAGGGATTTTTGTCGACCCTCCAGCGTCTTGCAGTAATGAGCCCAATGTTTGTGACCGTATCAAAGGCTTTGCTGATAGGTCTTCTTAGCCGCTACGAGTACTGTTCTACTCGGTGTTGTATTGAGTCAAACGCGCAATTTATCGTGCTAATGACCTGACACCAGCGGAGTAGAGTGCTATAGAGTTTTCTGAAGCCATGTCTGAGGAGGGCTAGCTGCAATGTGCTTATGGAAATAAGCGAGCAAAGTGCTTCCAGCGTCTTAGTGCGTCTTTGCACTGGCGATAGGAGAGATATCGGACGATATGACTCACCTACGGTTAAGCTGGTTCCCAACTGCTTATAGTGCGAGGACACCTTGCCTGGCCATTTTCCATTTCTCGGGTATGGCACCAAAAGCTGGAGAATGAGACAGGTTGAGACATGCGCTAAATACTGTCTGGAAATCAACTCCGCACAGGATGTACTTCCCTAGAGTCTTCTTTAAGCCTCGGCATGGCATATGCCGTCTGCGGGCCCACTGCTTTGGCATGGTTTTCAGCGCGACCAATGGCGTCTCAACCTCTCTAGCGTGATTGGTGATTGGTGAAGCGCTCGAATTGTGTTTATGTGCGTGTCTATTGGCTCTCCGTCTATCTTTGTCGACACGTAGGATGCATTATATATGTCGGCAGAAAGCGCTCGCGCATTTTTCGCATCCGACAGCACACTTATCCGCAAAGGCGATGGAAACTTTGTCTTTGTGCTTAGTGGATTCGATATGGACTTTACGGTGGACCAAAGTTACCTACACCGGTAGAGAGGTTACAACATTCTTAGGTGCTCTTCCTCATTTCGCCCGTTGTGTTTTCGTCCACAAGCAATGTGATGCGTTGGTTTATATCCCTATTTGGGGGTCGCCTGGATCAAGACTGTCTATATAGGTCGCGTTCCCCACGCTAAGCTCGCGGCCTCCGCTGGGAAGTGGGGCCGGATTTCGGAGATCTCCGGCGGGAATGAAATGTGCCGAGGCGGATTCAATGACCTTACGGAAGGCCACCGCCCCCCTATGGCGGGCAATCGTCGGGATAGGGAGGGCAGCAAAGCTGCTGTCTATTGCAGATTTATCATTCTTACACCACTTTCCTTTTTTGAAGTTTGTACGATATGGGTATCAAACGAAAGGTGTTACTGAGCATTTTAAGAGGGAGTGGGCATTAGGTCTATAGGTGGACGCCTTTTCGAGATATCGCCATTAGTGGGCCAGGGGTGACTCTAGAATGTTTGTACGATATGGGTATCAAACGAAAGGTGTTACTGAGCATTTTAAGAGGGAGTGGGCATTATAGGTCTATAGTGGACGCCTTTTCGAGATATCGCCATTAGGGTGGGCCAGGGGTGACTCTAGAATGTGTTTGTACGATATGGATATCAAATTAAAGGTATTAATGAGGGTTTTAAAAGCGAGTGGCCCTTAGATGTATATGTGAGGCGTTCTCGCGATATCGACCACAATGTGGACCAGGTGATCCAGAAAATCATCTGTCGGGTACTGCTAATTTATTTATATATGCAATACCACTACACAGTATTCCTGCCAAGATTCCAAGGGCTGTTGATTTCGCCTTGTAGAACTTTTCATTTTCTTCTACTAATATGGTAGGTGTCACACCCATTTTACAAAGTTTTTTCCAAAGTTATATTTGCGTCAATAAACCAATCCAGTTACCATGTTTCATCCCTTTTTTCGTATTTGGTATAGAATTATGGCATTTTTTTCATTTTTCGTAATTTTCGATATCGATAAAGTGGGCGTGGTTATGGTCGGATTTCGGCCATTTTTATACCAAGATAAAGTGAGTTCAGATAAGTACGTGGGCTAAGTTTAGTAAAGATATATCGGTTTTTGCTCAAGTTATTGTGTTAACGGCCGAGCGGAAGGACAGACGGTGGACTGTGTATAAAAACTGGGCGTGGCTTCCACCGATTTCGCCCATTTTCACAGAGAACAGTTACCGTCATAGAATCTATGCCCTTACCAAATTTGAGAAGGATTGGTAAATTTTTGTTCGACTTATGGCATAAAAGTATTCTAGACAAACTAAATGAAAATGGCGGAGCCACGCCCATTTTGAAATTTTCTTTTATTTTTGTATTTTGTTGCATCATATCATTACTGGAGTTGAATTTTGACTTAATTTACTTATATACAGTAAAGATATTAAATTTTTTGTTAAAATTTGAATTAAAAAAAATTTTTTTTAAAAAGTGGGCGTGTTCTTCATCCAATTTTGCTAATTTTTATTTAGCACATATATAGTAATAGTAGTAACGTTCCTGCCAAATTTCATCATGATATCTTCAACGACTGCCAAATTACAGCTTGCAAAACTTTTAAATTACCTTCTTGTAAAAGTGGGCGGTGCCACGCCCATTGTCCAAAATCTTACTAATTTTCTATTCTGCGTCATAACGTCAACCCCATCTACCAAGTTTCATCGCTTTAACCGCCTTTGGCAATGAATTATCGCATTTTTTCGTTTTTTCGAAATTTTCGATATCGAAAAAGTGGGCGTGGTTATAGTCCGATATCGTTCATTTTAAATAGCGATCTGAGATGAGTGCCCAGGAATCTACATACCAAATTTCATCAAGATACCTCAAAATTTACTCAAGTTATCGTGTTAACGGACAGACGGACGGACGGACCGACATGCTCAATCAAATTTTTTTTCGATACTGATGATTTTGATATATGGAAGTCTATATCTATCTCGATTCCTTTATACCTGTACAACCAACCGTTATCCAATCAAAGTTAATATACTCTGTGAGCTCTGCTCAACTGAGTATAAAAAACATCTTTTTGTGGAGCCCAATGCATACCTAACACCTTTTTGTGCCTCCAAATTGTACTGGTGTATGCCCTGCGACTATGCCTTCTAGTAGTTTGCTTAAGAAACATTAGACGAGTTTGACGCCCAATTACGCATTTCGAATCCGCCCAGCTGCGTGGACCTTGCGAACTAGACTCGCCATTTCGAGAGCCTCTTGCTCGGTGTCTTTGCTGTCGATATAATCGTCGACGTAATGAGCCTTTTGGACAGCCTCGTAGGCTTGAGAGCGTTGTTGGCGAAATGCCTCAGCATTTTTGCCAAGTACATTAATATGCGATACAGGGCGCCACAACTTAAGCCAAATGTCATTGCGTGTATAACAGTACACGTTTACGTCGTTGTTGTACCATAGAAAACGTGTGTGCGTCTCTGTCCCTGGGCGGATGTTTATACGGTGAAACATTTCCGCTATGTGCCGCATTTTGCTACTGACCAACATTGAACGAAATCAGGATCTCGACAACGTGGATTTAAGAGGTCTAGTCGCCCTGAGTACTGAATCAGTGTTTCTTGTAATACCCGCTGCAGCGCGATTTGCTGCCGGCGCCAGACGAGCCGTATATTTGTGTTGGCACTATGGGGCGTGTCAAGCATCACCACACGGTGAAGTACATGTGTTTTGCCTAGGCTGGTTTAAGATCTCACATTTCCTGATAGTTTGGCGGCCCTTTTCTCTAAAAGGGTTATGAAGTGCTGTTATCGGATATTTTATGTCACAAATGCTTCGGTTATCGCTTATATTTTTGTTTACAGACAGTCGAGGCGCTTATTTAGAGTTTCATGTATAACTTTCTGTGCTTTAGTACATCACGCTGTTGATGAGCCACACTCGACCAACGTCAAACACGTTAACCTGCCAATCTACACCGTGTGACGCATGTCTTGAGTCGAGAATCTGTCACATGGTCTCTTCTGTCATCCATCGACTGATTGCACGTCGTGGGGTTTTACCGCGATCCAGGTTGAAGCTTTGCCTATCACTGCGTCGTGGCAGTTACGTGCCAGTTCATGCATCGCGTCACAATTGCTGCCATTGAGTTACTGTAGTTTCGATGACATTGATGTACCTGGTATACTCCATCCCAGTAGAAACACTAGATGCAATGGGTTGGTCTTACTCTGCCCTCGCGCGGATCTTGCGTGGAACGCGATCTCCATATCGGTCCGATGAGTGTGCTGTGAACGTCGCTATACGATTCTAATGGAATATCTTTCAAATATGGGTACTACCACGTAGCTCATTTGCGTCAATGGTTTGTTTAGGTGGGCAATATTTTTGATGGTATGTACATTGTTTAACCAATACGATTTGTCGCACCCAAGCTGATATTTTATGGACGCCCTAACGGATGAACTTTCGTTGCGTGGTTGTTTCGCTTGTCCACTGCAGACATATAGGCGCTGGTGTTCCTTCAATGCCGAGTTGGTTGAAGGTCGATTCGTCATGAGAGACACTGAAGATCCCTATCCAAGAACGATACAGTGTGGATAGTTTAATTTCCGAATGAATGTTCACAGGTCATAATGCGAAAATACTGGCTTCTTGTACTGCTATATTTGTGCGTGCTTACGAGGGTTGTATCACTATCCGAATTTATAGGTTCTCAGTGCCTGCGTTGTGGGAGCATTTGGATGGTGCTTTCGAGTGGAACCATTTACGCCGCAACGGTTTGAGACACCGATAACATGCGCCACCCATTTTCACTGCTTCCCACCATCTGTGTTTCCCGACATAGTTTTGGAATTTTTCACACTGTTCAGCACAATGCTCAATTTCGCACACGTATTCGGGTAGTCAAAACATTTAGACTATTCGGTTAACCGTCCCATTTACGGTTTAGTCGATTACCGCTACACTAGGGTTATCGGTTATGTATATTTTCGGTTACAAAGCATCACGTATAAGTAGTATCTGTGATATTTGCCAATTAATTTGATTTGTTTCTTTTAAATATTCAATAAAATATATCAGGAGCTCAGGATGTCGTGTAAGTAATTATGAACGAAACTACAATGAAAATTTTCTTTACATTTTGCGCAATAAAGTAAGACCCCAAATTAAAATTAAAATTCGATTTATAGCAATTCCTTATGTTATTGAGCAGTTAAACACGAGCCCATTTCTCTGGTCGAGTCTCTGACGTTCAGCCACCAATTGCCTTATAATTTTGGTTGAACGTCAAAATCGAATGACTCTTGCAAAAGAGACTTTAGAAATAATTATATTTACCTGTATGGTCATAGTTTAAAAACAAGTATGAAAATAAAATAGATAAGATATCATTGACCTGTAACAATACTTCAAAAGGGAATCTTCAAGTCAAAGGTTGTTTTCGTCATAACCTTTGCAAACATTTCTCTTTTCATTTCTCGTACTTTTTTCCAATTTGTTTGAATACCTATCCTACTTCCTTTTCCAATTACAAACGCGGCTTTCCTTACTCTAGACCCTAAGGATTGCTTCGCGACATATGGTATATTAGTACAGATTTTATTACTTTAATTATTTTATAATAATCTTTTAAAACGTTATCTGTAGCAGCAGGACAAGGGAATATAAAACTAAACCGTAGTAAAATAATCAACATACAAAAACAGAAACAACTTGAACGTACATAGGGTCAAAGCATATATTGTTTTTCACACAATGCTGTAGAATTCAAATGACACGAAAAAAAGCCTGTCTTCAGAAAATGTATTAGGAGCACAGAAATAAAATGTAGGTAATTCTGTATATAAAAATATGAAATCAAATTTCAAATGTCTGACAAATATTGGTTTGTATGTGCATACATATGTAGGGGCGTTTTATGAATGGGGGGAGGAGGGTTGTGGCAGCTGGTGGCCCTTTCTGAATAGTGCGCTCTGCCTCATTTAAAGTTTATTAATCTATGCATAAATTTCCGTACATATAAAATCTAATTCAATTAATAAAACAAATAAAATAATATGTGCATATCTAAGATTTTTATTTCCATAAAATGCAAATCATGCCAAAACATATAGTCCTTAATGCTATATATAAAAACGACATATACATTTATATAAGTTCATTCCCCTTCATATAACCTCTGTTTTGATACAAGAAAGTAAGAAGATTTATATTTCTTCGCTATGGGATTTCCACCACAATATGGGATCGATATTGTGACCAACTTGTGGTTCTGCAATGTATAAATCCATTTCCGATTTAAGGTCTGTTCGGTTTATTTCGGACTTAAATAGGAAGTCAAGATCAGTATTTTTTTTCTGTGGCCACCGTGTAATCCACAGAAGTTCCATCTTTTAAACTACTTCTAACAAAATCATGGACTTTCATTTTTGTTTCTGTGTTTTTATATTGCAAACTTTTGTATCTTGGATCTAAAAAAACGGATACAAAAGCAACTGAAATGTTACTGCTACCATTGTCAATATCAAATCGTTTCAAAAGAGATTTCTTAGCACTTTCTTTAAACACATTTTCGTTTGTGTGTTCATTAAGTGCAGGACACATATGATTTTCAATTAGCGATTTATTAACGGACGGACCAAAGGCAATGTTACCGACTTTGCACTGCACAATACAGTTGTTTACTAGTGTTGCCATCCCACTCCATTCAGTTTCGCTTAACTCCAACTTAAGCGCGTCGAACGGTTTTGTGATGGTTCTGTCCGTTAAAACTAAACATATAGCATTTCAGTTAAAAAGTAAACTTTCACACATATGAAGCTTAGAATTCCAACGAATTTCACATGACTGAACTAAGCAATTTTCCTTAATGCCAAGTTGTACTTGGCGTGTTGAAAGCACAGACTTGGCTACATTTGATCGATGGAAGAATGATGCTATATTTTTTCCTTTTGTGCATAAGTTGGCACTACACTTAACACTATCTGGTATATTTAAAAGTTTTTTCGGAGTCACATTCATCACGCTTGCACTATCATGAGTTGTCGCTTGTATTTGTCTAGATATATTCCAGTCCTCTAAGCAGGTCTCGACAGCTGCAGCAATATTTTCAGCATTTGGCCTTCCTGAATAGAAACTCAGATTAAACAAGTAAGGATGGCTAAGTTCGGGCGAAGCCGAACATTATATACCTAGCTTTATAGTATCATATAAATATTAGTAACAGGCCGTTATTATCCGAAGTTTCTTCGTTTGGCTGTGTTATAGTTGAACTAAGAGTATACGTTTATTTATTTCTAAATTATAAATAAAACTTGTGGTAATACTTACTTTTCGATCTCTCGATTTTTGTGATGTACCATCTTAAGGTGGTTATTTAGCGCAGATGTGGATGAATTAAAATATAATTCACTTTTTTTCCGTCCACCGACTTTTCGAAAAACTGCCACACCCAACTTCGTTTTCGACCGCTCATGTCTAAATTTTCCTTGTGACAAGCACAATTTTATTTTTTAGATGAAATTATCAATGAAAGTATTCCAGTTCTGACAAAAGTTGAAGCACAGTACTGTGTTGTCTAGTGCTTTCTAGGCCACTATTCAAATAAAATATAAAAAATACTATTTCCCTGGACTCATGTCACATCATCTAAGACATGCGGCTTGGTGTATTTTATTTCATTACCGATATCGAGAACTCAAATCTTTATTATCTCGACCTAAGCTGATATTGTATGATACCGCAGTTAATATTGTGACGAATATTAGCATCACTAAGGGATACTGTTACCTCTAAGCCGATGCTAAGCAGTCACTTGAATGTGCACAAACAAATTCACATACATATATCTGAGATACTCAAAAAAGTATGCAATCATCAGTACTCACAATATACACGCGCATATGGCGATGCGAGAGGCTATAAACTACAGATACATACGCGAGGCGTATGGTAATTATGTAGTAAATTCTAGAAGAAGAAACGCCTAGAAGTATGCGAACGAGACAGCAGAGAGTATAAAAGGAGCGAAAGCTGTGTAAGAATCAATCAGTTTGTTTTAAACACGCTATAAGTTGCGAAGTGCAGTATAATTGTTAACTACTCTCAAAGTAGTCTAATAAAGACAATTGTGCAATACGGAATATTGGTGTGTTTTATTCTACAGTTTAGCGATACGAATGTTAGTAGAAGGTTGCAAATAGTAGAATTTCTAAACAATATTAATAATTTCTAACATAAAATTTAGTTCACATTTTCATTTTATTCTCACTTGCGCATTGTTGTGAACTGATAACGATTTTCGGTTTCATAATATTCTGAAAACAGAGACTAGGCGGGTTAGGGGGTCAGAATATACCCGCGGTAGGTATGCCTGTCGTAAGGGGCGACTAAAATACCAGATTCAAGGGGTTGTGTAGCGCAACCCTTTCAGGTTGCCAGCGCAATATATAGCTTCTCCAAACCCAAATGTCAACCTCACCTGTCCGTGGCGAATCCTGTTTCATTAATAGCCGGGGCTCTGGCGCCCCGTACTCCTCATGGCTGTAGGGGGTGGGAGGACGGGATGACCAAGAAGGTCGCATGTGGTCATAACAAATCGTTCGCGAGATGATCGGGTTTGGTACCGAAACGTACTGGATACATTGCTCTGTAAAAACTTTTTAACGCAATAAGTACCCCACACACCTTTTATGAACATGAACGAGTGCTGAGTTCTGAAATATTCGCAAGGGCAAATTACTTATTCTGAATTCTTCAAAACGTTCACACACTGCTGTCAATTGAGTCCATTTCAAACAAAAAAGGACGAATAGCTTGTGAAATACATATGTATGTACATATATTAGCTGTTTTAAATTACTATTTAACGTATCATTTAAATTGTTGCGAAAAGCGAAGTTATAACAAATATATTAGGCAAAATAAAATACTCATGTTCACGTTCGCAAAGGGGTGTATGGAAGGATTTGGTAAAATAAAAATACATTCCTAAAAGGCTCAAATCTCATACATAGAGAGTATGTGAATGGTTAGCAATTTTCTATGGTGATAAGTATTTTTACTATGGTAAGCATTTTTCCAATAGTTAACGGCAAGAACACGAAATTATATACACCTCATGTCTTTCAAAATTTCCTTTCCAACGTACTTTGCCACTGATTGACACACGCTCATACAGGTTTGAAATGACTTTATGTTACATATTTCTGGGCCAAAAGAGCAAGTGTTAGAGTTCCTAAACCTTTATAACAGCTAACTTATACTAATATGTTTTGCCTTTTGCAAATGCTGACCCATGGCTTGTTTTGCTTGCTTTAATTATATATGTATATTTAGTGGAAAAAATCTATCAAAAAAGTATTTACATATGTTAAAACTTTCTTTATGGTAACTATATTTTTGAAAAACTAAATTTTGGTTGAAGCAAAATCCAAATGTTGCCTACATGACATTTATTTAAAAGTTTTTTTCATATCCACTTACAAGAAATTTTGTGCTCCTGATACCTATAAAAGAAGATTTAATATAAACGGGTAAATATCGTGACAAAAATATGGTTGACCATCTCAACCATGCCAATATGGAAAATACAGTATGCTTGCATATTGTTACCATGCAGAATATGTATCAGGAGCGCAAAATTTCTAGAAAGTGATTGTGAAAAAATTTCAAATGAAATATTCGGTTAATGGTAACCGATTATGTGTCAAAAGTCGACTAGTCGCAGCAAAGCGAGTAATCGCTGCTAGACGGTTAAACGAATATCTCTAGTCGGTTAAAAACCGTACAAACGGTTACAACCGGTTAGTCGGTTAACCGACTAGTCGAATAAGTCGACTTTTTTCAAGAGCCCTACTTGTGACAGGGCTGAAACGCTTAAAATTTGCGTTCGCTTATTTGACCAAGTGTATGGGTATTTGTATGCTGCGAATGTCGGAAATCTCCGGCTCGAACAGAAAAGTTTGCCTGATGACCGTAACGTGAATTTTCTAGAACTATGATAGCGAGTACTCGTGCCGCTTCCGTTATTACGTTAAGTGAAAAAACGCCCACGTGTATGAATGCACATACAAATACAAACGGCGATGTATCAATGACGTATAAATTCTTTTTAAAAAATTGTTGGCGAGAAAATGAGGGAAGACAACTTGTTTCAATAGCAGTATATTTAATTAACAAATTTAAGTAATTTAATAATTCAATTGTATTTAAAGGACAATATAAAAATGTAAAAATGAACAGAACAAAGCAGAACAGGTTTAAAAAGTATTTGTGGTTTCTTCCCTTTTTCTCTTCTCCTTTTTGCTAGGTGATGTGAGATATGCTCATTCGACCAATGTATGAGTTTATCGATCAATGGTATACTTTATTATTTGGCGATGGAGAATTTGGCGGTAACAAGGGTACTTCATTAATTTCATTTCACAAAAAAATACTTTACCGGAACGGAGATTTCACTGAGAAGTTTTTCATGACAGAAATACACTTGAAGTGTTTGCAAAATCACTGCTGAGGGGCGACGCGCTTAGGAAACGTTTTCTCTAAACAAACTCGCCTCTAAATCTATGATGTTGCGTTATCCGGGCTCACCACACCTCGCCCGATGAATTTCCTTTAATTTCAGTAATTTTTCAGAAATAGTTTCCAAATGCTGTTTCGCTCTTGTATCTAAATGTCTTTCGCTTTGGGGAACAGTTTTTTTCGAAAGCTGATAAGAACTCGGAACAAGGATGATATCTCCGGCCATCATTTCTTTAGAAATGTATTGATTAAGTTAATGGCGCGGTAGACAGGTAAACACAGCTGAATTACAATTATAGCTATGATACTACCTCATGTGGAAGGAAGTCCTGTTAGAGAAAATCGGCAAGAAATGAGTTATTGTATTAAGAGTGACCAACTGGGATTCATTAGACATCCGATCATGACTAGGCTATTGAGTAATCGCAGCTTTATTCAAATTAGTATAGGGTTTAGGAACGCAGGCACTGAGCGTAGTGCAGTGCTGCCACCTAAATTCAATGTGTTAGTCAACACTGTATCTATTGCATTAGTTTGTTTACATAGTATTGTTTACAACCGTGGCTGTATCAGTATGCTATCGCCAGATGCTGACAGAGAAATAGATTCCATTAGAGGCTGACGAAACTTGAGGAGTCTTATACCCAGGCCATTTTTGGATACAATAGATTTATAAAGACTCTCATGCATCTACACTGGTATGAAAGTCTTTGGTCGGGCAAGGATTAATGTTCTTGTTGTTGCTGAGCTACGAGTGCTTCGCCCCATTCATCAACGGGAGTCCAAGGAAACTAGCAGTTTCAATAATGGTGGACCATAGGGAAGCTGGTGTTAGAGGCGTAATTGTCGCGGTTGAATCTGGACAGGTAAGATTTTAACTTGTATCCGGAACGAAGTTGGGCCAGGCGCGAGGTGAAGAAACTAGAAAGGGTTACTAAAAGCGTGAACAACATTTTGAAAGTTCTAAAACACAGGTTGTTTATTTTACATGTTTAAAACTTTAAATTTTATTTATAAGAAAAAATCGTTCACTTAAATATACTTAGCCTGTGGGATAGAATGAAAGACGCATTTCATTTTATTTTTATTAAAAGAATACTTTTTTTTTAATTACAAATGGTACCAGTACAAAATCATCGGGAATTAGGGAAAGGATATATCTAGTTAAATATTTATATGTATGTATTTTTTGTAAAACCGCTTATGTATAGATTTTCTATTATTAAATATTCATATTTCGTATCATACATTTTCTCTTTTAGAAATGTTGAAAAAAAATCTGTGACAATCTATAAATTATTTACACTCATATATGTATTTTAAAAAGTAATTACAAAATTTTGAACAGAAGAAAAAATGTAAGTAGCAAAAAACTTAAAATAGAAAAAAACTAAACAAAAATTAATAAATGTCAAAATAAAACAGAAGCCAATTGTCAAAAAAGATCAAAAACTTAAAACAAAAATAAAATGATAATGGTTTGATAAAAAAAATTCAAAACTTCAAATAAACTATTATGAATGCATATGGTAAAAAATATTTATGTTTGCGGACGGGTTGCGAGTTTCAAACTTAAAAAATACCTCAAGAATATTGTTGTAATAAAAATTACTAAACTTCAAAAATTAGACATGCAGAAAAATCAAACTGGAAAAAAAATAACTAAAGAATTCGAAACTGTTTGTTGAAAAATAAAAAAAAACGTGTTTCGTCCTTATAATTTTCTTCGAGGATTTAACTTAAAAAACGTTTTTAAAATTACATACATTGTTTTTTCATCTGAATACAAAACAGAAAATGTTTCTTCTTAAAGAATTTCTAAAGCTACTTAAACTATAAAAACCATAAATTTATTTTAATCAGAAAAATAATAAAAAATAGTCAAATTATTTGGAAAACTTATACAAAAAATTCTAAAATTTAATTTGTTAAAACAAATTAAAAAAAAACATAAAGTCAAAAACCGTTAAAAGAGAAAAATAACAATTAAAAAAATAAAAAATAAAATTTAATATAAACAATAAAAAAATAGTAAAATTATTTAAACAACTTACTTAAAATATAAAAAAAATCTAAACCTTAATATGTTAAAATAAATAACAAAAAAGAAAAAAAGAAAAACTATAAAAAAATAATATTAATAAGAGAAAAATAAAAAAAGCTAAGTTTGACAAAATTGCAATTAAAATTTTTATAATTTAAAGATGTACTTATCCATAATAAATCAAAATCTTGCATCTTTCAATTTTTTTATTTAAAAATTTAGAATTTAAAAACTTAAACGTGATGAATACAACTTGAATAAAATTTAAACTTATAAAAAACAGAAATGAAAAATCGGTAAAAAATATGAAAATTTTCCAGCAAAACTGAAAATATTAATAACTAGTTTGTTTTTAGTTTTTTTCCAAAAGCCTGAACGTTTTAATGTAAAAACTTGGATTTTGTAAAAAATAGTTTAGAAAATCATCGCGTTTTTAACCTTTTCTTTAAAACCATTAAAAAAATAAATTTTATCAAAAACTTATTTTCATGTTTTTAAAATCTTACAAAAATTGTATTTGCCAATTCATTTGTAATGAAATATTCAACACAAATTTTTTTGTTTGACTTTTTAAATTTATTAAATCATCAAAATATTTTTTTAAACTTAAAAACAATTTTTAAAATAAAAAATTAGGAAAAAGTTTAAAAAATATGCTGTTGTTTTTAATTAAGTAAAAAAAGACAAAAATAAAATAAAAATTTAATGATAAAAAGAAAAAAATAAAAAGATTCTAAAAAATTATTATTTTGTAAAACCACAAAGTAAAAAAAATTAATTACGAAAAAAGTAAATAAATGTCATAAAAAGAATAAAATGAAATTAAAATCATTAAAAGAGAAAAAAGACCAAGAAATCAAAAAATGATTAATTAAATCTTGCTTAAAAAAATAAATTTTTTTTATACTCACAGCATATTTTTTTTATGCTTTATATAAAACTTGTTTTTTGTGTTTTAAAAACAATTCTTTAATTTCGTTTTTGCAGACAATTTCCAATGCATACTTTTTATAGAATATTATTGTCATTAAAAACATTATTTGTTTTTTACTTAAGGTTTAAGAGGTTCGCTAAAATATATATATATTTTTAAATAATATTTTCTAATTCTAATAATTTTTTTTTAATATTTGTTTTTAAACTTATGTGTATTTAAAAAGTTTCTCTCCTAACGCTTCCGTTGTGTTGTTTGAAAACCCGCTTTTGTAACTATGCTAAGTCAATTTCGAACGCTTATGCGCGCCATGTTTTATCAAAAATTTCGCTTTCACTTAATTGTGTAAATTTATAATTTTTTTATTATAATTTTTTTATCGAAGGTATTTTGTGCTCTTCCCACTATGCGAAAAGTTGGTTTCTTCTAAGGTTTAACTTTTAAAGTTTTTTCTCTTTTCCTTTCCTTTATTTTTCGTTTAATTTCTTTTATCTTTTTTGTTGGCAACATGTTTCTTTATTAATAATTTTTTTTTACAAAATCTTTATTTTTCTTAAACTTTGAATTTTAGAAAAAAAAACACAAAGTAGAAAATTGTTTCTCATTGGGTTTTAGTAAGATTTTCGCAGCGCATCAAATAGATATTCCTGCACTTCGGGTGAATTGGGGTCCATTGTGTTGAGCTTATTGGTTGAGCTGTTGTGTACGCTCTGCAGTGACAGCGCCAGCGATGTTGTCGAACCGGTAGCGCTGCCAATACCGGCACTGTTGCCCAAACTGCTACGCGTCGCGCCGCGTACTCGATTGCTGCGCCTGTCGACATCACTTCTGCCGCCGCAGCTCAACTCCTCCGCATCTCTGCTGCATGCATTGTTGCTGTGGCGCTGCGAAAATAGCAACGTACTCTGATGCTGCAACTGATGCATCGGTGACACAGACAACGTCGATACACCACCTACCATCTCCTCCATGTTGCGCAGCGAAGAGCGGCGCGATGCATTCGTCACAGTTGGCAGCTTACTTTTCATCGCGTTGTATGTTTTTGTATAGCTCGTTTTGCGTTGGCGACGCTGCTTCCAACGGCAAACCACAAAAATTACCAGAAATGTCGCGAGTGAGGTGAGCACAATCGCAGCGCTGGCCACAATGGCAGAGCGTATTCCCGGCGGCATATTACTGTAAATGCTGTTTGAATTGGCGGAGGTGGAGGCGGCAGCCGCCGCTGGACTGCTTTTGAAGCCATGTCCGGATAGCTCGAGATCGAGCAAGTCATGTGCGCGCTCAACCTCATTTTCGTTAGCATCCACAGAGTCGATGCCGGAGGCACTGTTTGTTTGTTTTCGCCCTGCGCTCAATTCTTGCTGTAGTGGCGGCTCAACGTTCATGTTGATATTTGTTTCATTAGCCAGTAAAAACTCGTTATTATCCAACTCGGCAGATGTGTTTTCGAGCAGCAATTGTGGTGGTGACATAAAAAAGGAGTTGCTTTTGGTGGATGCATCACTGCGCGTGCTGCTCGCAAGTGACGCGAGAGCTAACGTTTTCCAAGAAGGGAAGAAACCAACTGATTTTTCCGTGCGTTGTGTCTGCAGAAAGGAAGAAGCACCTGCGTGGAAATAGAAGACAAAGAAGAAAATATTCATAAATTATAAATCGCTCAATATTTTATGTTATATAAAATGCGAACTCTGCGCGCGCACTTACATGATTTGTGGCAAGCTGCTGAGACTGCGGCTGCCGCAACTGTGTATATCTACGCGCCATGCTGTCAAGGCACTTCAGGCTATAAATATATATTTAGCTTGCTACAACTTCTCGAACTCAGCAGCTCACCACAAATCCTGCGTCAACGCGCTGCCTCTAATATCTTGTGCGTCTTCTATCGCGCGCGCTACTTTGATAGCGCTTGGTACCGCGATACTGACGACGTCGGCGCTCCAACTGATTGCGCTCTAACGCACCTTTACCACCTCCAGCCGCACCGTTTTTGCTCGCCTCATCTTTGTATATCTCATCTGTCGGCTCAATATCGATTATAGAGGTAAAGTAGCTGGCGCCTTGTGAATCCGTTTTTATTTCATCCGGCTTTACGCTTTTCAAATCCATCAAATTGAAGTGTGGGAAATTTTCAAATGCCGTAACAATGTCCATATTGTCGTGAAGAACGACTTTCTGGCCGGGAAAAAACCGCGAGCGATTTTGCACAATTGTCGCCAAGTGCAGCTGACTAGAGCCACGTTTACGATGCTCAATCAGTTCTTCAAGCGTCATATTCCGCTGTTCGAGCACCTTGAAGAGATGATTGCCGGAGCGACGATCTTCGATGAGCTCAAGTAGATGGGTTGCGATCGTCCACGCCATCAAAGTCGGGCACCGAATCTTGATACGAGAAAGAGTTACCATTGTTAGCGGGTCTGACCAGATCAATGCGTGAACTAATGTTTTCGACGTCAGCTGCGTTGTTTGATTTCTCCCGCTGCTTATTGTCATCGTGGGTAGTGGTTGCTGAGTCAAAAAAGTTTTCAAAACCATCATTGTCATTGTTTTCAGCTTCCGGAGATTGAGTGGCGTGCGTATCGTCTAACTCAATAGAGTTCGTTTTGAAGCTGGGTTGCGCGCGTAGCGCTGGTATCGAGCTGGTTGTGACGCGTGTTGAGTTCGCCACATTTTTGCTCGTTGTTGTTGTTGTCGCTTGCTTCGTTGCAAAACTTGCTGCGATAGCTGTTGTGTACATGCCTGTTGAGGTCGCCGGAGTAGTGTCCTCACGCTGCTCCTCGTCCTCATATTTGCTTCTAGTCTCCGTACTACTTTCTTCCTCATCACGCAAATACTCTTCTTCTTGCTGTTCTTCGGTATCCACTTCCGCGGGCGCTTCTTTCACTTCAGGCTTAGCAGCCGTATCAAACTCCTGCTCTTCTGCCGCCACTTCTTCCTCCTCGTCCACCGCAGTCGGTGGCTCTTTGTTGTATCTATTATTGACTATGGTGGTGGTTAGCTTTTCCTCAAAGCTCGACACTTCTTTTGTTTCAGGCTCGGCGCTCGGAAACACAGTCTTTAATAGAAATGGCGGCTTAAGCGTTGAACGGTGCATGAGATTTTTCTTATAAATTGGCAGGCGCGTTGTAGTAGTCGTAGTCGACGTTGTGGTGGTGCTGCTGGTTGGCATGCTGGAGCGTCTTGTTGTGCTGCCTATATCGAAACCCAACGTTGTACCACGTGAAGAGCTGCTAAAATATTTGAGACGCTGTAAGGTAGGCAGTTTTACTTTGCTGCGCAGTTGCGTGTCGTCGCTTTCGTCCAAAGTATTTGGTGTCGGCTGCACTTCTGCGCTGCTATCAACAGCTTCCGCATAAGTCTGCTGCGTTATGGTACTAACTGCGCCATTTGCAGCACCACTCAAATAAGGTACGCGACGCATTGGCTTAAGAGGTTTGTTATTGATTGCTTTACTTGGCGCTGCCGGTTGTGGTGCTGCTGCTGTGCTCTGCAGCACTTGTAACGCGTTCTGCTTGCCCTTCAACAAATCGTCCAATGATAAATTTTTTTGCTGCAATATTTCACTTAAACTTAAACCACCAGCGTTTTTGAGTATGTTCTTCAAATCCACTGAAGTCTTGCTATTAGTTGCAGGCTCACCGTTCACTATTAATGTATCGGTATCCTTTTTCGATTGTGAGTAGGGTCGCCGATATGATTTATCGCGCGTACTCATATTTGGTGAACTATCCTGTCTCTGTTTGTCGCGCAACTCATACAGTTTTTGTTCTTTTTCAAGCGCGGCTAGCGGCTCGCGTATGGCGGGCTGCTTACGTCGGCGACCAATGGTGCGTATTTCGTCACGCGCTAGACTATCACCAATAGGCGTGTTATCATCTTCCACTCTTCCGCGCCAATATTGCTGTTGGCCACTGCCCTCTTCGCTATGTGTACCTGGGCGCCGAGTGCGTGTGCGCCCGCTGTTGGCTGCTTGTCGGCGTCGTGAAGTATCGGAGTTGTCGCCGATGTTTTCGTTGTAATAGTTCGGATCATTCAAGTTGTTTTCATCGTCTACCACGAGCAGAGCGCCAGTGCGGATCATCTGTGAGTGAAAAGAGAAGAGAGTTAGGATGGAATTAGTTATGTGAATTTAAGAAAAAATATGTATAAAAGTTTATAAAATAATAATATGTAAAGACGCGCTTTGGTCGAACAGCACATACGCAATAGAGTCATCAAATGAGACATTTAGAAATGATGAGAAAATGAGAGTTGTGAGCCCGGTGAATCCTGTACTCAAAGAACAATCCCAAAACTAGCAGTAGAGGAACACACTCTCCCTAGGGAAACGCGAGTCACTTTAGCTTAACTTCGATCTGGATACTGTAACAGGTTAAACTCTTACCTATCCAGAATCAACCCCGACATACAGAATGTATGCCCCGCTTGCAATGTGTCTCCACATGACACCAACCATCTTTTTAATTGTAATGTGGAACCAACGCCTCTAACACCCCTCTCATTATGGTGCACCCCTGTTGAAACAGCTAGTTTCCTTGGACTCCCGTTAGAGGATATTGATGACAATTTGTGATCGGTAGCATCTATTGGATGGGGCGAAGCACTGCTACAACAACAACAACAACGTGAGCATTAGGCACAGAAGTGATTAAAAATGAGAGAAAATTCAATACCAAGTGAATGAGGTTGTTCTTATAGTGAGGTAGTGTTACCATGACGCGATCTTTTGACGAGACCGCACTATTACAATCATACGAACGATTTTAATAATTGCCAGCGCAATATATAGCTTCTCCAACCTAATTGTCAACCTCACCTACCCGTGGGGAATCTCTGGCGACCCCGAACTCCTGCTTAGAAGGTTTCATGTGGTCATACCAAATCGTGCCCGAGATGGTCGGTCTAGTATCGTTATGGTGCTTGTTACCGGAACGTACCGGATCTGCATCCGGCAAAGGACCATCAACATCGATAACACTGCTTATCGCTACAACAACAACAACATAGATGGCGCGATTGGAGCGTCACAATCGGAATTGCTGTGAGAAAGAAACTTCCATTAGGAATACCATGTGAAGTAAATCTAATCTGGTTGAATTCTCTCTTATCGCTAAAGCAATAAAAAATAAAAAAAATCTAATAAATTCTTTTTAAGCCAATAGTTTCTACTAATCTTTCAGCAATTCATGCAACAAACTCTTCATGGAATAATTTATATAAAGCTATCCTTTACTCTTTGAAATCTTTTCCAACACTTTGCATTCATTACATTTCAAAAGCTTTTGTTTCATCCTTATCGCCAACCGAAGCAACTATCTGTTTCATATTTGTTTATTATATAGCACTTATCATTTTCATTCGCCCTCCCTTCTAAAGCCTTTCTCTCGCTTGCTACATTGTTTATTGAAGTGTGAATATGAAATGCACTTAACTGTTTGTTGATTGATTGAGTCACTACCTCAACTGTACTTCGTGCTCCCTCAGCATACAAGTTCCTAAGTCCCCTCTGCATCCCCCTTATGCGCTTAAAGTGCTTTGTCTGCTAGGGAATTAATTTGCGGAAGTGCTGCAGCACAAATTAAGCATTTGCTGCTCTATATGAATGTAAATACTGTTACTCTACACTTCTATCCCAACTCGGCATCGAAAAGTGGAACAGCTCGATTGCAACTTTCCCCTCTTTTGTAATGTAATCTCTTCTGCGCTGCTACAAACTCATTTGTTCCTTGGTTATTCACTACTATTTACCCATATTTGTAATCTATAGAAAATACATTTGCGCAATTTCCCGTGGGCATTTGCTAACGTAGTACTTCGTCTGGCTGGCGCTCATTTGTTTTACCATGTTTTCTATGTTGATTTCATATTTGTTTTTGTTTTATTTCGTATTCATCTCATCATCAAGTAAATATTACATTTTTTTTCTTTTTCGATTTACGATTTGTTATTTTTATCTTGTAATCTTTGAGAATTACATATAAATTTCCACCTCCACTTACTAGCAGCCTTCACTCTCATACACTTCATCATAATTTCCAGTTCACTCAAATATATTGTAAACCTTTGTCTTATGCACTTAAGCAGACATTAACTTATGCTAAGTATGGTTTGCTCTAAAGCCAAGTCGACGCTTGTAGGTGAATTGCTCCGTAAGGATGACTCGTCGTTAATGGATGTTTGACCGGCTTATGTCATAATTCTAAATATTGGATATCATTCACAAGAAGAGGCAAAGTAATTTTCATATTAAATTTATCGTTTGTTGGAGTGAGGAAATTTAACATAATTCACAAGAGAATGTTGCTAATGTATTTGTTTGTAAGTTTGTTTATAGCAAATAAGCTCAAGGGAAATTGTGCCATAAGCTCAAGGATGGCATGTCAGGGCGTTCGTTTAAAAATTTCGACTAAGTAATTTGTGGAAATATCAAGCAGTTTTCGGTTATGAATAAAAAAGCTGAATTTGAAATGTTTGAAAGTCGTTTAAAGAGGGACTACAGAATGCAAGATTGAATAAAATGTAACGATTTAACTCTGAACCCCATTCCTACATCCTTCATTCTTCGGTTATGCGGTCTCAAGCCATAAAGAAAAACTAATGTTATCGTTTCTGCTGGTAACAAGCCTTCTTGCATTCTGAACTTAATTTGGCATATGAAAGCTGAGTCATCTCAGTTGCCTTTTTAGACATGCTCTCGATTCGTCGCTTCTATAACGCGCACCGCGGTCAGTGAGCTCTAGTGGTGTAAACAATTTGTATGTATTAGATAGTTTTTATGACCCCTACATATTATTATTATTAGGTCTCAACGCAGTACGATCTCTATGAGATGTATTGTGCTTAACCTTTCAGCCTGCTACTATATGTGGAGGCTTTTAATGTATAGTGCCAATTCAGACTTTTTACTCCATATAACGAAGTGTTTAAAAGTCACGCCACCTCTGCCTTTTCGATAACAAATTAATATTTTTCGATAAACTTTGTATATTTTTTCCATAACAAAACGATATTTATCGATAAATCAATATTTTCTCGATAACAATTATATAATAATTTGGGGAAAAATTTAAACAAATATTAGATTAAAATTAAATTGCTTCGAACAAATGTTTTCATACATTATAAAGCAAAATGAGGGAAATCCCAGTTTAGATAAAAATAATATACATATGTATATTTATTCTATAAATTTTCGATATTTTTACGTTAAGAAATCGATAACTTTTCGATAACAAATGTATATATTTTCGCTAACACATTGATAACCTTTAGATAAGAAACCTATATTTTTCGATATCAAATCGATAATTTTCCGATAGTAAAACGATAACACGGCGATAATTCACTGATAATATACCGACAGCTCTTGTTATTGATAACAAGCCGATAACTCGTCGATAACAAGCCTATGACATGCCGTAAATATTAATAAAGCCCGATAATTTTTCGTTTTCGTAAATAATAGAAGTGATCTCAAAATAGTCTCGGAATGATCAAAAAATTATCCCGAAGAGTCTAGAAATTATAAGACCGGGACATAGTGTGGGTTTTCTGGCACAAAATTTTTAGAAATAACAATTCTTTGCAAAACCTTATAACAACCTAATGTTAACAATTTTTGTTTTTATATCGGCCTACTGATTTGTAAGATCGCGGGTTCGAATTGAGCTCAAGGCCCTAACAATAATTTTTTATCATTATTATTGTTATGATAAATTTTTTCTTAATTGATTATTGTTAGGCCTTGAGCTCGATTCGAACCCGCCAACCTAATGTTAAGTTTACATTATGTTAATTTTAGCCGAGCATATGAGAGATTCACCATTCCCGAAATCTATTTCGGTTGCAAAATAACAGTTTTGACAAAACCCTCTGCATTCAACTGCTAATAAATTCACTCAAATCAACAAATCTTTTCAGCAGCATCGATCAATCAATTGTGGCATTTCGTTGATTACTGCCCATTCTAAATACATCACACTGTCGATAGTTGCGGCTAACGATTGACGAATGTACCAGAAAAGTACCCGAATTTTTATCATCACAAATAGTATTGCGAAAAAAATAATAAACATTAAAAGGAAAAATCGTTCTCAAGTCACCTTCTCTCACTTACTTACTTTCTTGCCATCAAAAAGCTGTCGCGCCTGTCATTCGGTTTGCTCACACATTCGTGGGAAATTGATTTGGCTTGCCATTGAATACAACAAAAATTTTTGTTAAGCAATAATTCAAATATTGGATGTTTATTTTCCCTTTTGACATTTCTATGGTCGTTTTATATTTTTATTTTTGACTTTTGTGAATGCGTCGTTGACATTTTGAGTGTCGCTGACATTTACGTGTCGTAGATTTAATGCTGCGATTTTTTTTAACGAACTGCGTAAGCGATTTGGTAGAGTTTAAAAAAATGTATGGTGTTTCTTTTCGTTTAGTATCGTAGATTGGGTTTTTTTGTTAACTTTGTAAATGTTGGATGTGTGTTAACAGTTAAACGTGAATTTGTAAGGTGATTGATGGCATTGTTTGCTACTTTGCGGTACTTTGTGCTATAATTTGAAAGTACAAAGTTGGTAAAAGATTAAAAGAGTTTGACTGGCCGTCAAAAAACTTTTATACGCATGCATATGTGCATTGTATACTTGTGAATGTGAAGAATGTTAAAGTTTTTGCACGAACTAGTAGCTGAAGAAAGAAGTAGTAAGAATTTAAAAATTTCGTACAAACTTAATCCTTGAAGTAGGCTCGGTGTTGTTTTCGATATATTACTTTAAGCCAAAGTAGTAATGCATGATCCAGGTAAGGTTAATGATTTTTGCAGGTTAATTAGTTAGTCAGGTCATACACTTCAGCAATGACAGTCCTTCATTCGGGATATCCTTGTGAGCCATCATTAAAGAAATGCAGAGAAAAATACTTTCTTTAGGCATGTTATTATCATATCGTAACGAATTTTAGGAAATTCCCGAAAATTCTGCGCCATTTGTTATCGTTCGACTACTGAACTGATGAATAAACAAACGCAATTGTTTTGTATAGGAAAATGTGTGTGCACTTCACTTACAACGTCTTAAAGTCAAATTGATTAACTATTCCATAGCTTGCGCTGCTTTTATACTCTCAGTGGCCTCGTTCGCCTATTTCTCCCAGGGTCTAGACATTTAACGAACAGCCTTCTCGAAAAGTTGCTCATTTATTTTTCGTTTCTGTATCTCATATTAGATTCGGATATATACATGTATATCTTATGTTTATATATGGTCGTATGAGCTCTTTATTGCTGTGTGCATCTCATATTTTCTCTTGCCTTCTATGCATATGTGTGTATATGCCTGAGTAATATGCGCTCTTTATTGCTGTGTACATGTATATGTGGCTTTTTTCTATTTCATCTGCTTGTCTTGCTCTTTTTGTTGTCCAACATTCATTACTAGCGGCGCTAATATTCGCAACAACGGATAGGAATCCGACTTAAGGATTTCTACTGAATAAACATTTTCGTCCGCCGTTGTCACCTTGCTCAGAAAGGTGTCCTTCATTAATGGGCAATAAATAAATGAAAGGCGCGATAACCTCCGAAGAGATTTAAGGCAGAGATTCTCTTCCAATTTGCGTCGTGATCCTTTTAATTTTTTCTTCAAATTGGCGGGACGGGACCTATGGTTTTATGCCGACTCCGAACGGCATCTGCAAGGCAGATGAGTTTTATGCTGAGAACTTTTCATGGCAGAAATACACTCGGAGTGCTTGCCCAACACTGCCGAGTGGCGACCCCGCTTAGAAAAATGCTCTTCTAATTGAAAAAGCTTGTTTCTAAAATTTTGATGCTGCTTTGTCCGGGATCTTCGGTGTGGTAGGAAGGGCACGCTACCATCACACCACGGCGGCCGCTTCTTTCTTTAAACCAGCGGAATATTATCATCATTATCATTTAGTCTTCCTCCACCTGTCCTATACAACTCAGTGAGCGTCTGCGACTTCCTATGCTTTCAAATACGCGTATCATACATTCGTAGCACCATGCGCATTAGACTGGGTCGATTTATTATCCGATATCGCGCCATCGATTTTTTCGATAGGATTTGGGCTCAGTCGAAAAAAAGTACAGTAAGGACGGGACTGTCTTCGGCTGTGCCGAAGACTTCATACCTTTCATGAATGGGGCTGAACAATAATCTTATGCCGTTCGTATCTCCAATAATCGGATGTATAAGATAAGAAATATATAATGAACAGATCTACATACCTAAACGATTTTTAAGATAAATATAAAATAAACAAGTAAGGAAGGTTAAGTTCGGGTGTAACCGAACATTACATACTCAGTTGAGAGCTATGGTGACAACATAAGGGAAAATAACCATGTAGGGAAATGAACCGAGGGAAACCCTGGAATGTGTTTGTATGACATGCGTATCAAATGAAAGGCATTAAAGAGTATTTTATGAGGGAGTGGGCCATAGTTCTATAGGTGGACGCCATTTAGGGATATAGCCATAAAGGTGGATCAGGGTTGACTCTAGAATGCGTTTGTACGATATGGGTATCAAATGAAAGGTGTTAATGAGTATTTTAAAAGGGAGTAATCCTTAGTTCCATAGGTGGACGCCGTTTCGAGATATCGCCATAAAGGTGGACCAGGGGTGACCCTAGAATTTGTTTGTACAATATGGGCATCAAACGAATGGTGTTAATGAGTATTTTAAAAGGGAGTGGGCCTTAGTTCCATAGGTGGACGCCGTTTCGAGATATCGCCATAAAGTCGGGCCAGGGGTGACTCTAGAATTCGTTTGTGGACATATGGGTATCAAACGAAAGGTAGTTTAATGAGTATTTTAAAAGGGAGTGGGCCTTAGTTCTATAGGTGGACGCCTTTTCGAGGTATCGCATAAAGGTGGACCAGGGTGTGACCCTAGACTTTGTTTGTACGATATGGGTATCAAATGAAAGGTGTTAATGAGTATTTTTAAAAGGGAGTAGGGCCTTCCTTCTATAGATGTACGCCTTTTCGAGATATCGCCATAAAGGTGGACCAGGGGTGACTTTAGAATATGTTTGTACGATATGGGTATCAAACGAAAGGTGTTAATCAGTATTTTAAAAGGGCGTGGGCTTAGTTCTATAGGTGGACGCCTTTTCGAGATATCGCCATAAAGGTGGACCAGGGGTGACTCTAGAATGAGTTTGTACGATATAGGTATCAAATTAAAGGTATTAATGAGAGTTTTAAAAGGGAGTGGTGGTAGTTGTATATGTGAAGGCGTTTTCCAGATATCGACCAAAATGTGGACCAGGGTGACCCAGAACATCATCTGTTGGATACTGCTAATTTATTTATATATGTAATACCTGCCAAGATTTTAAGGGTTTTTTATTTCGCCCTGCAGAACTTTTTCATTTTCTTCTACTTAATATGGTAGGTGTCACAACCATTTTATAAAGTTTTTTCTAAAGTTATATTTCGCGTCAATAAAACAATCCAATTACCTTACCATGTTTCATCCTTTTTTTCGTATTTGGTATAGAATTATGGCATTTTTTTAATTTTTCGTAATTTTCGATATCGAAAAAGTGGGCGTGGTCATAGTCGGATTTCGTTCATTTTTCATACCAAGATAAAGTGAGTTCAATTAAGCACGTGAAACTAAGTTCATTAAAGATATGTCGATTTTTGCTCAAGTTATCGTGTTAACGGCCATGCGGAAGGACAGACGGACGACTGTGTATAAAAACTGGGCGTGGCATCAACAGATTCCGCCCATTTTCACAGAAAACAGTTAACGTCATAAAATCTATGCCCTACCAAATTTCAAAAGGATTGGTTAATTTTTGTTCGACTTATGGCGTTAAAAGTATCCTAGACAAATTAAATGAAAAAGGGCGGAGCCACGCCCATTTTGAAATTTTCTTTATTTTTGTATTTTGTTGCACCACATCATTAGGTTAGGTTAGGTTAGGTTGGGTGGTAGCTTCCCTGATAGAGGAAGCTCACTTGGACAACATGACGGTCCGTTGTGATACCACATATAATAAACTAAACTAACGGTGACGTAGATATAACTACTTAGAGAATCGTTGGGTAGCAACGATAAAGTTCCGAATGATCCCGATCTCAACCTTGGATAGCTCCTCGGAGATCCAAGTGATTCACGACCGAAATACTTTCGCCTAGTTCTGGCAAAAGCTGGGCAGTCAAGCATAAAGTGATTTGGTGATTCCACCTCATCATCCTCCATACAGCTGCAGCAGGATGGAGTTTCCAATATATTGAGACGTACCGCATGGATACCCATGGGACAGTGCCCTGTCAAAACCCCAATGACCATTGATAGGTGAGCCTTAGTGAACCCAGCAGACCTCCTGCCATCCACGTTCGGCCAGAAAGATCTTGATATCCTACAAGACGTAGTGTCCGCCCAACGTTTGCTGAGCTGACTCGAGGCCCAGCTATGGAAGAGCAATCCACAGGTGGCTAGCGGAATCCCGAAATCCCTACAGCCATCTTCATCCGGTTCAGTTGTACCGATTCGGGCTAAGAGATCCGCTTGACAGTTACCCGGAATATCACTATGGCCCGGGACCCAGATAATCTTAATTGTAAAATAATTCGATGCAATCGCAAGTGTGGTCAGGCACTCCCAGACCACCCTCGATCGCACTGTAGTTGAGCTCAAGGCCTTTATAGCCGCTTGGCTATCAGAGTAGATGTTTAATTCCCTAACCGTAGTAGCGCTGGATAGCATTTCATCCACCGCATCCTTAATCGCAGCAACTTCCGCTTGGAATACACTGCAGTGATCAGAATTCTTTGAACTCTCAAACCAACCACTTCTTATTTTAATACAAACTGCTTCCCCCCACCAGAGGTAAGGGGCATTTGTTGTAACGTTTGAGAACGCATTGGCTTCTCATTAAAAACATTGTTTTGCTTCTTTAAAGTATTCTTGGTTCCCCCCACCAGCGGTAAGGGCCAAAAAATTACTTTTGGTATATGGCAATTTACGACTGCCTTATATTGAGACCCTTACAAAATCTCACGGAACTGCTCAATATTCATAGGTACTTTGTGTGAGGATGCAAAGTTTCAGGTTTTTTGTGGTCTGCGTGTAAAAACTATGACTACGAATCACGTATTTCAACAATATATAACGTAAACGTACTATTTGATGAAACTTGATGATTTTTGAAGCTTCTAGCCGTAAAAAAGGGCAAAAAAATACAGTTTATATGGGGTATATAATATATATACCACCGATCTCTATGATTTTTTCAGACAACAATATATGCTATATACGTAAGCAATCGGTGAAATTTGAAGCTTATAGCTGTTAAAATGGGGTAGAAATTGCGAAAAGTTTCTTATCTGAACACTCGGTTGTATGAGATATATACTATATATACCACCGATCTTTATGATTTTTTCAGACAACAATATATGCCATATACGTAAGCATTCGTTGAAATTTGGAAGCTCTGAGCTCTTAATATAGGGCAGTATTACGAAAAGTTGCTTATCTGAACAATCGGTTGTGGGGGATATATACTACATATACGACCGATCTCATAAATTTTTTTCAGGCACAATATGTGCAATATACGAAAGTATATGGTGAAGTTTGAAGCTTCAATCTGTTAATTGGGTTAAGATATTACAAA